>CATIWM010046515.1:0-48516 GCA_949671775.1 Mallotus repandus
TAAACCCTTTAAGCAATAATTAGATTAATAAGGTGATATGGAAAAACTCTTTTAGGTGTGACTTACTAAAATCATCTATAATTGGCAATGAGAATATAATATCAACTCTTGATATTATTTGAAACTCTTTCAAACCTAAATGTGAAAATCCCAATTATACATATTTAGTTCTCATAAGTTGTGAGTGACCCCTAGCATCGATATCACAACTACCCAATTAGAAATGAATGTATATGATGATTCACACGAACCCTTACGGTCATAATTACCGTACACTAAAATCCCTTCATTTAAAGATCCCGATATAGCTTAGAGTCAAGGTTTAATCAAACTCTAATAGTTTTATCATATGACCTCATATCAAGTTATTCTTGATAAAACATAACAAATATTATAAACACTTTCTAGCACTGAAACTCTTTCAGACTGTGTTATGTTTGTCCTGGCCAGGAACTTTATTCATCAAGAATAAACTTAGATAGCATAGGATCTATCCCAGTTCACTCTAGGCAATGAATCCTATCTTAGTTGAACACTCATCCTTATATTAAACTAACTAAAGCCACCACTCACCATATACCCATATGTGAATAACATAAGTATGTAAGCGGTAAAAAACTCTAACCACTCAAATGTGGATGACTGTGTCACCTCAGGTTAAAGGACTATATGCACCATTATGACGTAGATTGTGATTGTTAACTATAAGTGAATATACTTGTGATCATTAATCTAACGTCACTATTTAATCCACCCATCATATGAGTATCCACATGTCTATTTTGATATCTCATATCAAGTAGCATGAGACTTAATACCTCCCACTATTAGCATCATATACTAATCAAGGAAAATAAATAGAGGTGATAGTCTAATTAATATTACCCAAATATTAATTAGTTGACTATGAACAATTTATAGCATATGTACAAAATAAATTTGTAACTCATATTTTCAACTCTTAATAATAAATTTATTTAACATAACGCTAAAGGGTAAATACTCAAATAAACAAATACTTTGTTTAAATGAATATTTTATTGCCATAAGGAAAATTAACAATGTCATTTTACATTACAAGAATGGCACTAGGGCACATCTATACTAACATACAAGTCATAAGTGGCCTCTAGCAAGACATTATGACTACCCAAGTTGTGTGAAGGCTAATAATCTAACATAATCTAATCCACAACATGTATTATAGTCCTTTTATCATACGATATCTTGATTGAACATAAGGCTTGGTTCATGTCATCGTTATATTGTTCAATCATATTATTTCTCGATCTTAAGTATATTGATACTGAAAACTCTTTATTTGATATTGATAACTATTTATCAACTCATTCCAACATGGCCATCATTTCTCTTCAATATAACTCATTGAGGGGCCCACATATATCGTCTCATAATAAATGAGGGACAAACTCCATCTTAATCACTCACATTCCTCATATAACTCATTCTATATCTAATCATAACCAGTTTTACCATTTGGTTAAAGATTATGTAAGAATATGTTAAAATATAGAACTTATTATGCAGGAAACCATAGTGATTGCAGGTTAGAGGACCATAATAATACTATTATGATGAGAATCACTTATGACAACTAGCATGTAGTATTCTCATGATGGGTCGATCTAGTACATTATTTCTCTAAATATGTACCTATGAGTTGTACTTAACATCTTATGTACGTGATCAATAAAACATAATCATAAGTCAACCCCATACTAGTCTTTATTCATTATCGTTCCCACAACAATGATCAACTAGGGATAATTTAGAATAGAATTCAAGTTTTACCTAATATATTTACTATCAAGTCATATACTTGATGACCTAAGGTAAAATTAATTATTCAAGGATAATATCAGAATTAGCCAGTAATAAAGAAAATGTCGCTTTATTAATAAAATGAAAATATAACAAAGTTAAAGTATGACCTTTACACAATTGGCCTAGGGCATATCACTAATAGATAGAGCTTATGTGGATGCTCTATGGTCACAAGGTTAGTATTCTTTAGATCCTTTTCTTTTCCATTGTTTATTTCCTGTAAAAGAAAATAAGAGAATTATACTTAGTTTTTATTCATAATTTAGTAACTAAGTCTTAGTCAGCAATATATGATTATTCTGACTTCTCTATCACTGTTGTTATTGTGTATTGCTTTTGCATGTATAGTAGTCATTTGCTTATTTACTGCTTTTGTATGTTAGAAATTCCTTGAATGTGCTAGATATTCCTTTTGCCTTTACATGCTAGGATTTTTATTAATTATTCTTTGCGATTGTATTCTCCTATAAAACAATCAACAAAAGAATCTTAGTCAGCATTAATTTTCCTTTTGGATGATGATTCTTAATTTGAAAACATTCTCACTTCCCTTTTATTGTTGTGTTTGTTATAACATTGATGCTTCTTGCTCTTGCTTGTATTGATACCCAAATTTTAGTGATTTCCTTAAAAATCCAATGATGAAGGATTCTTATCAATCAGATAGGGGGAGAATTTCTTCAGGAATTCTCTCAGGCGTGTTTAGACTGAGAAGAAACCCAAAAGATACCAAAAAGGGCCAATTTAGGCCTAAAAAGGACCAAAAATAGAGGAAAAGCCCATATGGGCAGGTCAACCCATGAGCTTGGCTTGATGGCCCATGAGTGTGGGTTTTTAACCCAAGCTCGTGGGTCAAAATGACCAAGATGCCCCTGCGTTGGGTTCTAGACCCAAGAGCGTCGGTCTAGAACCCAAGCTAGTGGGTCCCTTGACCTGTACTATAAAAAAATCATTTTTCCTCTTTTGAAAAAGGATTGGCACATTTCTCGAGGTAGTCATTTATTGAAGAAAAATCCACTGTTCTAGGGCATTTTCTCTCTATCTCTCTCCTAAGGCACTTGGAGACTTCATCTACTTGAAGCACCAAACCAAAATTATTCCTTTATTTTGTCTTAGGATTTAAACCATTAAATCCAAACCGAACTCCATCTTTATCGAAGCACTCTACAAGGGTAATTACCCAGTCCCTCTGAGGATATCTAAATCATTTTCTATTAAAAATTGTATTTTTATCATCTTCTTCATCTTATTTCTATCATTTTTATCATTTTTGCATTTTTATTTATTTTATTATGAATATTTATTATTGTGATGAAGTTGTGATTTTTGTGGTGATTTTGAAGTTTGGATATAAGATATGTAGAAGGAGTAGGTAGTTCGAGTTGAATCCGGGAGGGTTTGCATTTATTTTGCATTTTGCATCATTTTTTCCTTTTTATATAAAAATGGGTATTTTGGTGTAAAGTTAGCATTTTTATTGCTATTTTTACATTTTTATTAATTTTGTTATTTTTTTTATTTTCTCCTTTGATAAATCTATTATTTTCATCATTAAGTTAACATTTTTATGGTGGAAATAATAATTTTATCATATTTTTAAGATATGTGTTACTTTGTTGCAATTTTTGTGGTAAATCTATTATTTTTATCACAAAGTTAATATTTTTATGGTAAAAATAATATTTTTTTATAACTTTACCATTTTATTTCTGTCTTTATTCAAATTATGTATTTTTATTTATTTTATTTATTTTTATTGTATTTTTATCATCTTTTATTGTATTTATGCTATTTGTGATAAATTTGACATTTTTATCATAAAGTTAATGTTTTTATGGTAAAGTTGCCACTTTTATCACTTTGGTACTTTTATTGCTGGAATTTTTATTTATTTATGCATTTTTATCATTTTTGTGGTATTTTTGCAATCTTTATTGCATTTATGCCATTTATAGTAAATTTGACATTTTTATCATAAAGTTCACATTTTTATGGTAAAAATGTTATTTTTATTATTTTTATCATTTCATTTCTGCCGTGTTTATTTATTTATATAATTATTTCTGAATATTATTTATTTTTATTGCTTTTATGCTATTTATGGTAAATTTGACATTTTATCATAAAGTTTGTGTTTTTATTATTGAAATGTCATCTTTATTATTTTAATATTTTTATTTCTGCTGTTTTTTCGTATTTGCATATTTATTTGTAAATTTTTATTATTTTCATTGCATTTTCGTAATTTTTATTACCTTTATGTCTTTTCGGGTAAAAGTTGTAATTTTTGTCATAAAGTGGACATTTTTGTGGTGAAAATGACATTTTTATCACTTTAATTATTCCTAATTCTGCATTTTATAATTTTTATCATATTGATTTCATATTGATTATTTTTATTATCCTTTTGATAAATTTATTATTCTTATCATAAAGTTTCCATCTTTATGGTAAAAATTATATTTTTATCATTTTTTTACTATTGTGTTTGTATTATTATTATTTTTATTGTATATTTATTATTATTGCCTTCTTTGTTGTCTTCTTTGATAAATTTATTATTTTTATCATAAATTTAATGTTTTTATGGTGAAAATAATATCTTTATCACTCTCATTATTTTTATTTCCCCATTTTAACTTGCTAATATTTACCTCATCATAAAAATCTATTTTTATAATAAAGATGATGACTTCACACCAAAGTACCCAAATTTCTAAAATCTTGAATCATGCATACATTAGCATCATTGTTTGCTTATGTGCTTAATTATTCCTTCATTTATTATTCCAATTGTGGATGAATGGAATATATTAAATTGTCCTACATGTGATGTGTGCTTGCATGTGTGTGAAAGCTAACCTTTGTTTTACAAGTTTATTATAATAAGTTTATTTTATTTTATTTCCTTTTATTTATTTTAATGTAATTAATTGAACATGCATTTTTCAAGTCAATGTAATCCTTAATCCCAATTCTCCTTTTTATTTTTATTTTGGATGTATTAATTAGAATAGGCTCTTTCTCTCGGGTTGTAATCCTTAATCCCTTTCTCCGTTTTATTTTGCTTATTTGCTTGTTTATTTTTATTGTTTCTTTCATGATTGTGTGCTACGTGCTACATGCTATATGTTTATTTGCTTACTTGTTTGCTTATTTATTTATTTATTTGGTAATAAATGCTCGTCAATCCAATTATCCTGCGCTTCCATTTCCAATTCAAACTGATTAATAATTGAGTGTGGTAAAATCTATCATAAAACCGAAACTAGGGTGAAGTAGCGAATAAATGAGCACCATGTATAATAAGAAATAGGATAATTAACTCCTACCCCCTGAACTCGGATTCTCTGGTTAGGAAAGTGGATTTTTAATTCACTTTCTACCAATACAAGTCAGGTAGCGACTCCAATCTACAAAGTCTATTTAGGCAGACTCTCTAACAAATAATAACAAAAGAAAAAATAGTAGATAGTCGCCATTTAGCATGTGTGCCCTGATGCTATAAGCTCATCGAACCCTGTCGTCCATAAGTTTTTAACGACTCCACTGGAGATTACTGATTCGAGGGGTATAAATGAAAGACCGTTTCTTATTATACATAACTTGTTTATTCACCTTTACAATAGTATAACTGCATCTCATTACACTCACCATATGCATCTTGGTCCCTAAACCCTCGATAATACTGAATGACATTGCCACCATGATTCCACTCGAGTCACGGGGTGATGAAGATAGGTATTAACATCTTTAGCCTTTACTTGAACAAGAAAAGCTGTAAGGCTTAAAGTGACGTGGCCAGGCTCCTAAGTCCAAAATGGGGTACAGTTTTTCTCGAGTAGGTAAAAGAATGCTAGACTCTCTAATTGGAGTCTATAACCTTAGTTATATGGGGGCATTCTTGCTAAAGGAGCCCTTAGTCGTAGTCCCAACACAACCTATGTAGATAAACCAGTAGAAATCTCCCCTAGGATCCCACATAGCTTTTGCATGCTATCCTTGTCTTGATGATGTCCATTTGACCTGATATTCACAAATGATATGAAATCTTTAGTGTCTGCCACTATTTGGTGTCATTATGTTAGTCTTCATAGACTGTCCATGCATAGACTCATGTGATCCTCGTTTACCTTATGTAAGCCTAATGAATAATGAATGACAAGTATCATACACCTCAGTTTTGATAGTCTATAAGGACTGATAAATAGTGACATCTTTTGATAATGGATCTTATAAAAGTCATCCATTTATCCTTATCAGATCAAGTGGATAAATCAAGAATCTAACTAGATTGTGGACACTCATGCTGAAAGAATCAAATTGTAAACTATCAAACAAATCTATTTCTGAAGACACCGAATGTCGATGAAAGGAACACGAACTTGGATCCCTTCTGCTAACTATAGTCCGTACATTCGTGGGTGCACATGAGCTATAGACACTATTTGTAACTTAGCAATTAGGCCTTTTCATTAACATTATGTAGTTACCTCATGTACATTTAAGCATTGCTCCCTAGTTTACCTTTTGAGTCTGATCATCACAAATTAAAACAACTTAGTCTAAAAGCAAAACCATTATCCCCCGGATGGCTATAATTCAAAAACCCTCCTAGGATAGAAATCTCTACTGCGTGGACCGATAAAGTTGGAAGGAGCGACTGCTTGTGTTTGGTTTGTTCATTTTGCAGGTTCTACACTAACCCTATTTGTTAATTTTCTTTTCTTTTCTTTCCTCATACATACATACATACACATAAGGCATTTCATTACGTACTAACTCATGATCTTCTTATAGCCATTTCGCATCCCCATATTAGCAAGGTTATAAATGTCACGCCATGCATACACGCTAACCCTTCTCTCTTGTAGAATTCTTCACATCATGCACACATGCATTATTCCTTTTTCATCCTAACATGCACACTTGTGCAGAAACATAGCTCTAGATGGACCCTAATATAGAGCACTTCCTGGACATTAGTGATGATGACTTTAATGCAGGATCTTCCCATTAAAATAAGGGGATGCTGAGAGAAAGGATCCAAAGGTTGCTTAACGATGACAACTTGGTCGAGGCCCCACAAGTTCAGTTATGTATCACCAAAGACCTATTTCACACTCCTGACAAAGCTGACTAGAAGAGCCTAGGCTCTTATGGGATGTTGTGCCTTAAGACATACCGACATCTGTGCATTGACTTCAAGTTTCTAAAAGCAGCAATGGCATTTTAGGACCCGTATGAGCATGTTTTTTGCTTCGGTGGTTTCAAACTATGCTCACTCTATAAGGAGTTTAGTGCCATAGCGGGACGGACCCCAACTAAGATAGAGGTAGTATTTTTCACTGATCAGACTGTGATGGACCCAGGAATAGAATCAACACTCTTTAACCTAAGCCCGAACAAGCTAGATGAGCTGGTTACACCAAACAAGTGACTGGTTCCTCTTCAGCTCTTGGGTGCTTGTAGTAAGAAGAGACTAGGCAACCCTCCTTGGGCATGCATCCTTTCTTACTACCTCTTCCTATAGTACTTTACTACCTCCCATGATGAGCTGGGTGATTATAGGATACTACAAGTGATAGAAGGCATCAAGTGTGGAATGACTCCTTTTCCTCTGATCCTAGCAGAGACCATTCACAGCTTAGATGAGATGAGGACCGAGAAATGCTCGCATTTCACTAGGAGCCCATTGCTACTCCAACTTTGGCTTCAGGAGAAACTCAATGTCCTGGGGAAGCCATTTGGGAACTAGCTTAAGTATCAACCTAGGCACCATTATGAGAGACACCTCAAGTGGGTTATTAGTAGCATTGCACATGTCACATCTGAAGAATGGTTCAATTGGATGTATGCTATTCCAGAGAACCAGATAACCTGGACATGCCCTTGGTAAAATCTGGAACATGCGACTATGGCAATTTATGTGAACTGTGTGCCGATTTTTAGATTTAGGTCATGTACTTATTACTACTCGGCATTGGTAACCATGCAGTTGTGGGCAAAATAGCTTATATTGTCAGACCTTGCAGGCTTCAAAGGTGGTAAGCTCCTTCAGAGGTTTGTTGACCACTTTCGAGAGACATGGCACATAAGGGTCATCCACCATTTCAATAGCAATGAATGGGATAATACCATGAGTGAGGAATACAAGCAATAGGTGGCTGACAGACTATATCACTTGCTCTCTTTAGAGGAGTAGGCCGATGCGCTGGATATCTTACTTTTCTTTATTTATATTACCTATCTATTTTTTCTTTATATTGATGTAACAAACTCTAAGTATGATGCAATGAAATTTAATTTTTCTTACTTATATGATGTGGCTTTTGATAATTATAAGCACTTCATTAAACCTTGCATGAGCATATTTGACATTCATTCCACTAATACTGAACCATTTAACATGGGCACAGATGAAAATCCTCACATATTGCATATTTCAAAAGATGCTACCCCTTAGGAAAGGAGAGAATTAGAAAAAATATTAACAAAATACTTGAAAGTATTCACTTGGGCATATGATGACATGCCCAACATCGACAAGGACATCACTCGGCATTGGCTAATGCTATTCCCTGAGGAAAGCCTGTGAAACAGAAACTTCGAAGGTTGAGACCAGAATGGGCATAGTTGGTAAAAAGGGATATAGAAAAGCAGATCAAGGCTAAGTTGTTAGAAGTGGTGGACTATCCAGAATGGTTGGCTAATGTGGTTCCAGTGCCTACGAAGGATGGGAAAGTAAGGATTTGTGTAAACTAGAGAGATCTTAATAAAGCATGTCCAAATGATGATTTTCTTTTGCTCCATATAGATGTTTTGATTGACAATGTCATCACGTGTGCTATGTACTCCTTCATGGATGGGTTTTCAAGATACAACTAGATTCTCATGGTGATTATCGAAAAAGCTAAGATTGATTTCATCACCGAATGAGGAACGATATAGAGTAATGCCTTTTGGTTTAAAGAACGCAGGTGCAACCTACCAGAGAATGGCTACAGTAATATTCCATTACATGATACATAAGGAGGTGGAAGTTTACATTGATGACATGATGGTAAAGTCAAAGACTCGAGGAGAACATCCAACCACATTGGAGAAGTTCACGCAACGAGTAGACAAGTACAAATTGAGGCTGAATCCTAAGAAGTATGTATTTGATGTAACTTCAAGGAAGATGCTGGGACACATAGTCAGTCAGAGAGAAATTAAAGTTGATCCAGATAAGGTAAAAACAATCAGAGAAATGCCATCACCAAAGACTGAGAAGGAAATCCATGTATTCTTAGGAAAACTGTAATTTATTAGCAGGTTTATAGCCAGATTGACTGCGTGTGAACCAAAATTTAAATTGCTGAGGAAAGATCAGCTTATGGTTTGGAACGAATAATGCCAGATTACTTAAGCAAAAGTCAAGGCTTACAAATAAATAAAAATAAAGAAAAGGATTTTGGTTACATTCCTAAAAGAGAAGCAAACTGCCTAAAAGATGGTTCTGTGTCTTTAAATTGTCTAACCCAATGATAGTTTCAGCAAGTCTGATAGGCATAGGGTTGCCTCCAGCTTCCACTTGCTCCAAAACACTAATGATCATTGTATCAACATCCCCAAGTGAATATACTAGCAGAAACTGAGCACATAAACAGAAAGAAACCATCATATTCTAAGCAGCATAACTCTAATATTTAGTCTTGCAAGTAGCGATAAAAAAATATTAGCTGATAGTCCCGGGATTATGTGTATACAAATAGATGTCATCTAGGGGCACATCAAATAAAGCAACCAATACATCTAGAAACTGCATATCTAATTTAGGAAGAGCAATTATGGTAGTCGAATCTAGTGAACACCCAAGAATGGTAGCAAACTCTTCAATTAATGGATATAGTTCTTGTCTATTAAATCTGAAGGCATGATCTCTAGGGTCCTAGAAAGTGGTAACGACATGTAGAAGATTTAGTTGCCTTGAGTCCTTATATAGTGGTAAAAGACAAATCCGAAAGGGATAAGGATTCTAGTTGTTAATAGAATTTAGATCAAATTAAAAGTTAAAAGATGATAGGATAAAGATAAATAATTTGATAAATGGATAAAAGTCCCATTTATTTATTCTTTTAATTATCTATTTATTTTATATTTTTATTTTGATTCAAAGAAAGGAGGTTTAGAGATAGAATTCATTCAAGATAAAAAAGATAGTTTAGTGCTACACATCAGTATCAAGAACGATATAGAAATCATATAAGAGAAGCTACAAAACACGAAAAGATAAAAAAGTCAGTTAAAAAAGTAACAACAAAGAAAATAAAAGATGATCTCATAAGTGCAGTCTGTCATCTTGAGCTCTAGTATCTAGCCAGGGACTCCATCCTCTAGTTGGATCATCATACTGATAAATAGTATTAAAAGCTCTAGCAGTCAACGTCCGAGCACCATAATTATCAAAGCCTAAGTCTACAAGCTCTTAATGAAGTCTCTCATTCTTACGCTCTAAGTCCCTGGTGTAGCTCTGTTACATTTTAAAATAGTTAGAATCATGCATATCATGTATACATTTGCATTCTTGTTCTGAAATACTTAATCTCTAACTATCTGTGACCTGCATAGTGAATAACCTCTGAGATGAGGTGAGTCCATACAAGTATTCTACCGGTGCTCGGGGAACTTGTATTGTAAATATTACTAACATTAGCATCAAGTATTTAGTTTGTACAGGTAACAATATTTAGTTACACTTATATGAGAGGCATCTAGAGGAGAGAAGCTAGGAAGTTGGGCATCATTGAAGTACATATGCTGCTCAACAGGAGCTCGAACCACAGGAGCCTAATAATACATCGATTTGTCTAGGAGTGAGATATCACCAAGGGTAGCACTAGTGGAAGCCTCACCTTAAGCAGTCCTAGTATACTGAGAATGGGACCCTTGCTCAACCCCGTGCTTAGCCCTCTCAGTGCTATGGTTAGTCTTAGTCTTCTCTCCCATAGTCTCATCATTAACATGTGAACCAACTCCCTTAACCTGTAAAGAATGAAGCATTTGCTATGGCATCAATAAAAATAAAAGAAGCAAAAGAAAAAGAGGATGATAGGTTATGTACCTTATCCAAGTATATAGGAAACTGCTCCAGGAGGTTCTCCTAAATGTACTGATGATAGTCTCGAGAATCCTCAAGTAGAGTTTAAGCATCATACCCCTGTAGTGCCTCTCTCAGCTCTGAGCTAGACAAATCAGGGCTCCAAAGCATCGAAGATGGTATATAAGAAGGAATACATCATCGAGAGGGTCATGCATGCTAGCAATACACACACTCTTTAAGATACCACCTCTTGCAACCATATCTTGGAAGTAAAATTCTTATGGTCTCGAATCTAGCAGCTACAACCATGAAGCCATATCACTGAATGTCTTTAATGCCTCTGAGCTAATCAGACTTAACCTGTAACTCAAAAATTTAATTAATTAGTTAAAATTCATTTTGATTTTATAATTTATGAAATGCTAATGATTGTACTTTTCTTACCAGGTCCCACTCTAAGGTGTTCAGTTGCTCTCAATAGGTCTGGAGGCTATTCTTAATGCTAGAAAGGTGAGAAGAGCCCCATTTCTGAATAAGTGGAAGCTCGTGTTAAGGTTGATAGCACTGAAGCCTTAGATCACTCCAACCTCAATGCTCCAAGCCTATAAAAAAAGAATAATCAAAATAAGATGAAAGAATTATAGATGGCAAGAGATAAAAAAGGTGTAAAGACATACATGTAGGACATGCCAGAAGCCACACATTGTGACTGCACCTTTGCAAACTGTATTGAGCCCATAATAGAGATAAGTGAGTGCTGTAGAACACTAATCAAATATGGCAACTTGACTAAGGTCTTGAAGAGGACCGAGGAGAGCAATGTTGACCTCGTGACCGGTCTCACAAAAGAGAGTGGTGCCTAGTAGTATCAACAGAAAACATCTAACGTTTTGGATGATTTGGCGAGGTGTGGTTGTAGACAGTTGTTTGAAGCTCTAAACAAGGGAAGATAATAGTACGTTCTTATGATTCTTCCACATCGGAATCAATCTGATCAAATCATGAATATACTGACTCTTAGTATCCTCAGGAAGGTTGCAATAGCTAATGTTGAATGGAACTGGGGTGCCTCCGAAGGCAATCCCAATAATGGTGGAGAAGCTCATCAGAAAGATAGTTAGCTCACCCACATGATTGTGGAATGTGTGGGTGATGTCCATCAATCTCTCAATCAATGTGAAGAGAGAATAATGATATGATCTGCCTCGAGCAGTCGGAAGAGCAGCAATGAAGCGTCTAAATCCTAATACCCAGACGTATCATGTCACATCCTCAAATAGGCCGTGAAAAAGCTCTTGAGCCAAGTGAAAGCAACCCAAGAACTTTAACATTTTCTGAATTAAATTCAGAAATGACAAAATCATTTTCTTTTCTTAAATTCTCTGTTTTATTTCATTTTCTACTTTTATTTGTATTTATTATTATTTTCACTTGCATTTTTATTAGCATTTTACATAAAAAATAAAAATAAATAAAATAATAAAATAATAAAAATGAATTGAAAAATTGAAAATTAAAATTAGAAAATTTTTCTCCAATCGAAAAATTGGATTTTCGATCAAAATTATAGATTTCCAACCGAAAATCTATAATTCCGATCGGAATCTCAAATTTTTGACCGAAAATCCAAACTTAGGATCAAACATGCACACTAATCCAATGTCAATTTTAATTTGTTTCATGCTTAATTTCAATTTTATTAAATATTTTTCAATTTTTACATGCATGTTAATTTTTGCATTACCCAGTCTAATTTTAATCATTAATTAGACTAAAAAATTAAAATTTGCAGAACAAAGCAGAGGAAATAAAGTGTACCTCGTCACCAACATTCAAGCATCGATGTAGCCCTAGACGAGTCAAAGGAAGGATTAATGCACCTCCCTAAACTCCTAGATTGTTCTATGAAAAATGTAGGGCCAAGATAGGTGGATCAGTTGCTCCTAAGATACTAGCATGTGGTCTACGTGGCGGATGAGCCATAAGATCATATGGATTCAAAATCAGACGTTAGATGAAGAAGTCATTGAGACAAGAAAGAATTAAAATCAAGTGAAAGTGAAAAGAAAAAAAAAAGAATAGGAAGAAGTGTAAGGAGCATAGACAAAAACAAGGTGAAAAGCTAAAATAAGTATAAATAAAGTGGAAAATATCAACTTTAGTCCTCCTGAACTTTGGTTGTAAATAAGTCCATAAGTTTTCTTGTAATTTAGTCCTAAAATTGCAATTTGTTTAGGAATTAGTTCCTAATTGATTTTAGAAAACATCATCATCACAAACATAGTTTAATAATTCATAGAATTATTAAATTATCAGCACAAATGCACAGTTGGTCAACACAAAAATTTCAAAATTGGTCAGCATAAAGATTTGATTTTTGCATACATTGAACATGAAATTATGAATTTTTCTTAGTTATATGCTACACAATAGCTATAACACAAATTTCAAAATTTCTTTTGTTAGACACTACATAGTAGTTATTACAAACAAATTAAAATCTTTTGCTAAACACTCCACAAATTCTAGTCACTACATAGTAGTTATGGCATTACTTCGCTAAATGCTCCACATAAAATATATCAAAATTCATCGCATCATTTCGCTAAATGTTCCATAGGAAATATAGCAAAATTCATCAAATCACAGTCACTAGACGTTCCATAGGAAATATAGTGCAATTAGCTAGACACTACAGAGTACTTATAGTATCACATCACTACGTTCCACAGAGAATATAGCAAAATTCATCAAACACATTTCACTAGATATTCCATAGAAAATATCATGAAATTTTACTTAATGTTTCATAGCAGCTAAAGCATTTAACACTAGTCTGTAATCAATCACAACGAAGAGCCTCACATTACACAAGTAAGTACCCTAACTCTTTGCTTTAAAATTGTGTGTTTATTTGCTTTGCCATAATTTATCAAGCAAACAACGACAAAAGGGGACAATGTAGGCACCTAATTTTAGGATGAGCTGAGTATGGATGCGACAGAGGATCTGATAATGAGAATTTACTCAAAATAGGTCTTTGGATTTCAATTTTTAAGTCTCAAGACTTAATTGCAAAGTTTTTAAGGACTTAATTATAAAATTTTCTTTTTCTTTTATGGGTCAATTTTGAAATAAATAAAATTTAAAAAGAGGGTTAAAATGCAAATTTGGAATTAGAATTATGTAATTCTGATCGAAATTAGATATTTTTTATCAAAAATATGTAATTGCGACCAAAATTACGCATTTCTGTCCGATCTAAAATATGGAATTCTAATCGGAATTCCTCATTTCTGATCGAAAATGCACAATTTCAGTCGAAATTCCACATTTTCATTCGAAAATGCACAATTTCGGTCGAAATTGCACACCTCTGACCCGGTACCATCTTAAATTTGCAATTTTTAATTTTTAAAAATAATTTTCTTGAGTTTTGATTGGTAAAAAATTATTAATAATAAAGGATAAATGCCTCTTTTAAGTGATAATTATGTATTATCACTTATTTTTAGATAATTGATATATTTTATCTCTTGTGATTTGATAATCACAGGAGACTCTTCTTTTTCTTTGATAATACCTATAGGTTTTATGTAGGAGGGCGCTTCTTCTAAAAAAAGGAAAAAAAATATTAGAAAATAATTCTTACATTTTGGTTCTTTCAAGAAAAAAAGACAGACTTAAAAAAAATTTTCTTATGTTTCTTCTTTGTTTCTAAAAGTCTTTAAAAGAGGTAATCAAGCCTGAGAATTGAAGGTCAATCTGCAGACTTTCCATTGTGTGTTTATTTTGGTTTTGGCTTGTAATTATTTTTAAACGTGATAGTGGGAATAGTGGAACCTTTACTTTTCTGTATTTTTAAAATTAATTAGTAAATTAGGTTCAATTTGGTAAAAGCCTTAATTAAAATCAATGGTGGCTGTAGTTAATTAGGTTATATGTAAATTAAATTTGGGTTAGAAACATTGTGTGTATGTTTTATTTTATTTTGTTTGTATGTTTGGGCTTGATTTTTTTTTTCCATTTTCGTTCTGGGCTTTTTAGCCCCGTTTAGGCTTAGCTCATAAAAATAGGTCCATTAAAATTGGTTTTGGCTTTAATTAACTTAAAAATAAATTTAGGCCCATTTAGGTTAATTTAGACATAGGCCCACTTTAGTTTAATTAAAATTAATTTAGACATAGCTCAGCCTATTAACTGCCCATTTTAAAATAAATAGATTTAGAATCATTTTGAAGACTAAAAATTAATTAGAACTAGGCCCATTAATTTAAGCCCGATCCAATTTCATTCCTTTTTAAAATTTGATAGACTTAGGATTATTTACATTTAAAAAATAATAGATTTAGGCTCACCTTTAGTTTCTATTTCACTTGTAAATAAAATATTGAGATTTAGCTAACTTTAATAAAATCAATATATTTTAAACTTAGGGACGTTTCGCCTTGAATGAATACAGTGTTTGTGTGCTTTTCATGCGACTAGTTGCCTTTGGAGTGATTGTTGAATTAGGGTTTAATATGAAATTGCATGTAAATCGGGAATAATTTAGTAATTAATAAACTAATTATAAATGAACACAAGACTAAAAGAAGTTAGTATTCTATGCCCAGAATCTACTCGGTGCGGTGCTAACATTCTTTTAGAGGATCGAGTTACCAGCACCTTTGATTTATCCCAGTTATTATCCTAAGTAGCGACTCCTCACCTCCACACTATTTCTTTGTGATATGGTTTGTGTGTTCCCTGGAGTCCTGAGCTCAAATAGTGTCATGGTTGCCAAATACTTAGACGCGCGTTAAACCCCCATCTACAATGTGTGCATGGTGTGCTCATGAAAAATGGCTATAAAAGAATGTGAATTAGTAGATGATTTTTATTATGTATGCATGAAAAAAATAAAGAAAAATAAAATGGACAAACATGGTTAGTGTAAAACCTGCATTATGAACAAACCAAACACAAGAAATTGCACCCTTTCAACCTCATCACTCCACGTAGTAAGGACATCTTTCCTAGGTGGGTTTTGATCCATAAGTAATCAAAGGACTTTGGATCCACTCTTGAACTGAGTGGCATATATTTTATTTGCTAGGATACAAATGATTCATAATGAGATGAACTTTTCTTATAATCATAAATAACATATAATGTCGATGTAAGGAACATTTTATTAGATTTCGCATGACATTCACAACATTCACAAATCAATTTGTAATGGCTATGAATAACACAAGAAGTCCAATTTCATGTCAAATACATTGATATCTAATATATTTTTAATGAGACAAGAAAAATTCATCTAAGGGTTGTCACTTATTTCATACAATGCAATCTCACACCATTCAAACAAAGCAATCTCACACAATTCAGTTAGTCTAAAGTGAACTTAATAACCTAAAAAGAATAAATATGCAATATACCGCAGCTTCCAATACCAAATGATATTATGACTAGAAATCATCACATTGTGTTTAGATTAGGGCATGCTTTATCTTGTTCCTTATATTTCAAACTCACACAAGTTCAACATCAATCATAATGCCTTTAATGAAAACAATCTATAATGATTAATAGGATGTTGTCATTCCATAAGAGAGATTGGAGATTTTGCTTTTAATTATTGGTTTTAGATTATTTTGGTAGCATTCAGGCAGGGTTTGCATGCAAAGCTAGGTGGGAGCCTAGGGAAGCATCTGATGGCTTATCTACATAGGCTGAATCAGGCTTACGACCAAGGGCTCCTTTAGCGAGAATGCCCACATATGACTAGGGTTATTGACTCCGGTCAATGAGTCTGGCATTCTTTTACCTACTCGAGAGAAATTGTACTCCATTATGGACTTAGGAGCCAAGTTGCGTCATATGAACCTATAGTTCTCTTGATCGAGTAAAGGCTAAGATAACAATGTCGTCCAGTATTATCGAGGGATAAGGGACCAATGGTGCAAGTGTGATAAGTGTTGTGAATGCAGATATGTTATTATGAAGGAGAGTAAAATAAGTATATATTATAAGAAATAATATTTTAATTTTACCCCTTAAACTAAAGATTTCCCTAGTAGAGTCACTGCTAAGAACTTGTCGGGGATTTTTGTATGGAGCTAGCAGGACAGAATCAGTGGGGTCATGGGACACACAGGCTTGGTAACAATGGTATTATATCGATTGTTATTGATGTGAGAGGGTCAGCCTAAGAAGGCTATGTAAGTTAGAGTCGCCACCCGACTACGACCGAAAAATGGAAAAGCATGTGGGAACCCACTTTTCTTACCAAAGATTTTGAGTTCGGGGGGTAGCATTTGCTTATCCTGTTTCTTAATATACATGGATTAATTACTCATCTCATCACCTTAGTTTCAGTTTTAATGATGCATTTAACAAACTTGATTATTAGTCAGTTTAAAATGGCATTAAGTTGAAATTTGGAATGCAGGATGGTTGAATTTGGCGTGCATATATTGCAAATATAAAATAAAGACAAGCAAATAAATAAATATAACCAATCATAACAAATCAAACAACTCACAACACAAGCAAATAAACAAATAGCAAACAACACACAAGCATGCAGGCAATGATGAACCAAAATAAACAAACAAATAAATAAAGCAAACAAAATAAAAATGGGGAAAGGCATTAAGGATTACAACCCTTAAAATGACTTATTCTAATAAATACATCAAAAAAGAAAATAAGTAAAAAAAAAGGAATTGGGATTAAGGATTACATCACTTTGAGAATTTTCTATTCTATTAAATACATAAAAATGAAAAAGAAAAGAAAAGAAAAGAAAAATCCTATTCTAATAAACCTGCAAAACAAAGGTTAGTTCACACGCACATGCAAGCACACATCACAATTACAATAATTTTGTATAAAATAAATAAGGAAAAATAAAAAAAGAAAATAATTAAAATAACAAAAATGCATTAAAAGAAATCAACAAATAAGAATGCTAATGAGAATGCATGATGCAAGATTTATAATTTAAGTATCTGAGAGCCAAAATGCAATTCTTATAAAAAAACACAAACTTTCAAGATAAAAAATACAAAATTGATAATAAAAGGAGGACTATCAATAAAATGTATTTACCACATAAAAATATAAATTTTATGATGAAAAATACAAAATACACAATAAAAGAAAAGAATAATAAAAATATAATTTCCACAATAAAAATATGAATTTTATGGTAAAAATGCAAAAATTCTAAATAAAAGAGCAAAAATAATAAAACTAATAAAATGCAATTTTCACCATAAAAATATGAATTTTATGATGAAAATAAAAAATAAAAACAAAATAAAAAAGAACAAAAAATTATAAAAATAATAAAAATGCAATTTTCATCATAAAAATATGAACTTTACAGTGAAAATGTAAAAATTCAAAATAAAAACAATAAAAATGATAAAAATCCAATTTTTGCCATGAAAATAGGAACTTTATGGTAAAAATTGCAAGAATTCAAAATAAAATGAATAAAAATGATATAAATGCCATTTTCACCATAAAAATTTGAACCTTATGATAAAAATGCAAGAATTCAAAATAAAAAGAACAAAAATGATAAAAATAATAAAAATGCAATTTTCACCATAAAATATAAACTTTATGATAAAATGCAGAAATTTATAATGAAAAGCAGAAAAATAATAAATATGATGATAATGCAATTTTCACCATAAAAATATAAATTTTATGATGAAAATTGCCAAAATTTATAATAACAAGAACAAAAACAATAAAAATGATAAAAATACCAACTTTATTATTAAAACATGATTTTTATAAGGGTGAAGGTGCATTTTTGCCCCTCATGTTTCGCCCTAGGAGCAGATATGCCCCATTTCTTTTTTTTTTTGTCCAAATATATTAGGTTAATGATCAAAACAAGTTTTTTGGCACCTTATAAACAGTGGAGTGAAATTCAAATAGACTGCAATTATCTTTGCATTTGATGTGGCAGCCATGCAAGAAGGAATCTGTCATACATCGAATTTTGACTATCCCCAAAAAGGTCCAGTGATGAAAACATCTCTCCGAATATGACAAGTGTCTGTTCATTCGTACCACCTCTGAAGCGTGCGGAGAATCTGAAAAGCCCGAACCATGCAAAATCAACCTTTGAATCATTAAGTTGCACCCTAATTTCATGAACTGCGAATAATCAGAGTGGTAAGTCGATCGTTTCAAACAAACATTGCTCAAAACGAGCAACTCATCAAACCAGTGTTCGACTCATGAGATCGGAGTTCAACTTCATGAAAATTGGAAGTCGATTTTAACAAAACGGTTGTCGAAAACACTTCTGTAAGCCCTTAAAAATTTCGAAAGTAACCACGGAATAGTGCGTGTAACCTCAAGAAGTAGCGCATGAGCAGATTTGCAGCGCATGATCATGCACGAACACATTTTGCTCACGCATGAAAATGGAAGCTGGTTTTGATGAAACAAACCAATGAAACATGTCTGGAAGGTCCAAAAATCTTGAAAAACACCCCTGAAATAGCACAATCGGAGCCCGAGAAGGCTGCGTGACGCGCGCAAGAGCATGTGCCCAGGGCCATGATCACCGTCCCAAGGCGTGATCACACATCCTAGGTGCATGATCACGTGCATTTTCACTATTTTTCACACATTTTTTGGCACATTTTCTTATAAATAGAGGTCTCTACCTCCTATTTTGGCAAGGCAAGAGCCTAGGAGCAAAGGCTAGAACCGAGAGAGAAAAGGCAAGAGCCTAGGAAGTAAAAACTAGAGCTTAGGAAACACCAGTAAGAGCCAAAAAGCACACACACGCTGAAGCACTATCGAATAAAAGGCTTAGAACCCCAATCCACACACTTTTAGCCCACTCTCTACATTTTTCGTAGGATTTTTAGACCACTTTTAAACCAAACCCACCCTCATCTTTGTCAAAGCACGCTTTAAAGGTATACGAATTTACATTCTACACGTCATTTTCAACCTCTCAATGAGGAAAGCTTGAAAATCTCTCAAAGCTAAAGCTTCAAAAACACCAAACAAGCTCAGTCAAATCTTAGGACCAAATAATCATTTTTGCACGTTTATTTACTATCTTGCATTTTACTTTATCACCGCCAGCAGTTGAGAAATTGTTATGATTGCATGATGAGACTGGCAATTTGCATGCTGATTGTATAATCTCTGCCTTGCTTTGCTTATAATAAATCATCATTTTGCATAAAGATGCATTCAATAAACACAAAAGCTCCTTATCTAAGCTAGAGCTTCGATATTATGGTCTAATGATGCAATAATCATTATTTACTATTTATCTTATCATTTAGAAATGCTTTATAATAATTCATGCTAGAGCATAAACTACGTGCATATGCTTAATCATTCATAATGCATCAATCATCTTTGTTGTGCCTATATATTGTCCGAGTGGATGAAAAGATGGAATCGCACATAGTTATGTTAACCTCTGTTTTGCAGGTGTATTCTAGATTAGGACTAGATTTACATTTTCGCACTTTTTCTCTTTCATATGTATTTACTAGGAAAGTGTTGTAAATTGTTACGCTGAATTTCTCGTACTTCCCGTTATTATCAATATGCTTGTATGAATGCATCTATATCAACTGTCACTACCGAAACTAGGGTGCTGCAGTAGCCACATGTTGAGTATTAAAATGAGAAATAGTCAAAAATTAGATGAGATCTCCTGGGTTCAGAATCTCTACTGGGGACGATACTCATTGAGTGACATGATGCCATCCGTTTTATCTTTTCCTAGTTTTCTAAAAATCAGGTGGCGACTCCAAACATAAAAGCATCTCGCATCCCCCCAAGACCAAACATTTGTCCCTGTCCCATAAATGGAACGAATGTCCCATTCGGTAAAGTTGCTATGTGCCACTCAAAATTTACAAAACCCCTCGATCACTCACAGTGGCGACTCCACTAGGGACTCTGGTTAGAGAGATCAATTAAAAAATGACTATTTCTCACTACTTAATACTCAATCATGTGGAGCCCTTCACCATTGCATTTGCACTACATAATCATACATGCACCCTTGGTCCCTATCAACCGACAATGACAGAAAGTGATCCACTATGGCTCCACACGAGTCATAGGGTGATCGATTCAGATTTATCACCTTTAGCCTCTACTCGTGGTTTCGCCAGACTTATCTGACCAGAGTCTGTGACCCAAGTCCTTAAGGGGGGCAACCTGAGTTATCAAAGAATGCTAGACTCACCGACTAGACTCCGTAACCCTAGTCATGGGGGGGCATTCTCACTAAAGGAGCCCTTAGCATTATACCCTCGACTCAGCCCATGTAAATAAACTAATAGAAATCTCCACTAGGATCCCACTAAGCTTTGCATGCTAGCCCTGATGCTATCTGTTTGACCAGACATTCACAAATGCCATCACACTTTTAGTTTCCATCACCGATTGACTTCATTACGTCCCTTCTCATAGACTGCTCACACTTAGACTGTGTGATCCTTGTATACCTTGCATAAGCCCGATGTGACTGCTCACACTTAGACTGTGTGATCCTTGTATACCTTGCATAAGCCCGATGTGCAAGGAATGATAAGAATCATTCACCACAGTATGGATAGCCTATGAGAAATTATGAATAGTGACATCTTTCGATGACAGAACCTACGAGCGTTGTCCATTTATCCTTATCAAATTAAATAGATGGGTCAGGAATGTGACTATACTATAGACATTTGTGTTGAAAGAATCAAACCGTAAACTCTTGAACAATACTTTCATGCCTCTTAGTAAACGTATCAAATATCAATGTGAGGATATGAAACTGGACCCCTCTTATTGACTATAGCCCCTACACACGCAGGCATTTAAGGAATATAGATGCCATTTGTGATCCAACGACTAGTCCTCACATTGATATTATATGCTTACCTCGAGTGCATTTGAGCATCGTTCCTTAGTTTACCTCTTGATTCTTGTAAAAAAAAATCTAAACAGCCTAGTCTGACAGTGGAACCATGGTCCCCTGCTGACTATCAGGTCAAAACCCACCTAGGGAAGAGATTCAATGACCTCGTGAAGTGATAAGGATGGAAACGAGAGCTTTCTTATGATTGGTTTGTTCCTTGTGTAGGAAAAGCTAATGATCCCTTACATAAATCATGCATACATGACATACATATAGACAGCATATACTAACCACGTCTTTTTAAAGCCATCTGCATCCATCATAATAAGAATATGCATGATTACGTCTTGCATACATGCTAATCGTATTCTTTTGCAGGCACATCCCATGCATGCATCATTCATCATTTATTTATTCTATCTTACTAATGTGCAGTAAATAAGATCTCAACATGGGTGATTCAGAAGACACTTCATGTTAACAATTTGAGGATAAACTGAAAGAGGGGATTTAGAAATTGCTTATGGTGGCACTATAGCAGAAATCCTCCAAGCCTAAATCAAAGCCACTAATGTTCAAACCAGAAACTCCCAAGAGGGAAAATGTGCTACTACTCCTATAAACAACGCATCTGTATCTGTCCACCCATGAGCAGATAGAGGAAAGGTTGTCCTTCATACTCCTGTATAGATTAAAGATGATGATGAGTATTATCATACCTTTAAAACACCACAACAACAAGCTGCTAAGATTGTTGACCTGACCAAACCTGAATCAATAGGAGAGGTCAAACTACTAGCCAATAGGATGGCTCAGTAGGAATTTGCTTTCAAGGATAAGGGGCCTCGTGAGTCCAAAAGCTTCACTGATTTAGCTCTATTCAAAGATGAACCGCTTCCTGATGATTTTAAATTACCAAACTTTGCCAATTTTGATAGAACTGGGGATCCAAGGGTCCATTTAAGACAATACGCCATCTTCATAGCTACTACTAAGCTTATAGAATCACAGATTGTCCGATTCTGTTTCACATCACTAGAAGAGGGACTAAGAGCATGGTTCTTTGACCTTGAGGATGAAATCAAGAGTGATTGGTTGCTGTTAACCCAGAAGTTCATCAAGCAGTATGAATACAATACTCAGTTTGATATAACCCGCAGAGATCTAAAAACTACAAAATAAAAGCCTGGTGAATCTTTCTCTGACTATGTTGCAAGATGGTGAGCTAAAGCTATCAAGATGAGAAACTGTCCTCCGGATGATGAGCAGATAGAATTGATAATCAAGGGATCACTTCCCCATTTAAGGAAACAGATGATCTTTGCCCACTACCCTAATTTTTTAGCACTTCATCAAGTTAGAATTAGAATTGAAGATGAAGAAACCCAACAACCCAAAAACACTTTCCTCCAAAACACTCAAACTAACACCCAAAACTAAAACACCTTCACCAGAACTGCGGAGATAAACCAAGTTCAACCAAACACTTTCAATCCACCATTTGTCAATGTCATTAACAAACCACTTAGAAGGTTTTCCAACTTCAACCTCCCACTGTCCAAGATCTTCTAAAGACTCCAGCAAAAGAACCTCTTACAACCAAGAGAACCAAAACTACTATCGAATCCTTTGCCTCCTCAGATTGACTAGAACCTATTTTGCCATTTCCACCAAATGCCCGGCCATGCCACTGACACTTGCAGAACTCTTAAAAATTCAATCCAAGACCTCATTGATTGAGGAAATATTAACGATCCTGAAAGACAACCTAATGTTAAAACCAACCCTCTTCCAAATTACTGAGCCATGCCTCCACCAACAATCAACATAATCTCATCCAGCCTGCTCAAAACCTTTATTGAACAATCAATCTAAGCCATTCAGGAAACTCCTGAAGAATAAGAAGCTAGAGCAGAAAAAGAATTCTTAATGATCTCAAAAAATGAACTCCTAAGTTTGATCCTTGACTGTCATGACTCCAGTGAGGATGAATAGGACCCTTCCACATTTGAATATATTTTAATGCCCTGAGCATTCACTCCTCACTTGATGATGCAAAGGAGAGCTAAAGATGTAGCCTTTCCCATAAATTGTAAAGTAATTGATTGCCCTTATCCATACGAAATAGACGAAAGCCTTAAAGCTGAGCAAGACAAACCCAAAGTGTAGGATCTGTTGGGACATCCATCTGGAAAATTTGACTACAAAGTCAAGTACAGTGCACCTTCAATAGCTCATGTCCTTCTAGAGGAAATAGTGCCCTCAGGATGGGGAGAAAAGTTTGATGAGGAAGTTAAAATGACCACAACTGTCCAATTTTCAAACCTATAAGTCATGGGAATCGATATCTGGAATGACTCTGATGAAGAAGTTAAAAAAGGCACAGATACCCAGGAACATGATGACTCTGAGATCATTATCTGAAATAAGGAAAATAATGCAAAAGAAACCAATCAAGAGACACCGCATAGCAAGAAGCAGATAGCTGAAAAGCCTCTGCCCTCAGTTAATCACATAACTCGCATAGGAAGAGTCTAGTAACCTCCTGAAAAGGAAAAGGATGTCTCCAAGGGGAAAGAAATGTCAAGTGATATAGCTTCGACTAAGGAAGAAGATGATCAGGTTCTTGACCAGTTTAAGAAAACTCAGGCACAACCCAGTATTTGGGATTTGCTTATGGCCTCCAAAAAACACAGAGAAGCTCTAGTCAGGGCTCTTGATGATGCAACGATCACCATCGATGCTTCACCTTGCAAAATGATAGCTTCTCTAATTAAAGCCCCTGCTAATGTAATCACCTTCTCAATTGAAGATCTACCCCCTGAAGGAAGGGTCCATAATCATCCTTTGTCTGTACAGGCAATCGTCAGATCTAAGAAGACCTCATGTGTTATGGTGGATGACGAATCTGCCATCAATGTTTACCCCCTGAGGCTACTACACAAATTCAAAATGAATGTTGAAGACCTAAAGAAATCTAACGTGATTATCCGAGCCTATAATGACTCTAAGAAGCCAGTCGTGGGGACCTTCAAAGCAGTAGTCACTGCAAGAGATATCAAATCAGTAGTAGAGTTCACTATCCTAGACATCCCTCAAGGAGGGCCCTAGTTCCATCCACTAGGAGGCATACCTTCTACCGTACACCAAAAGATCAAATTCCCACTCAAAGACAAAGTTGTCACCATTCCAGCTGAAACCAACAACATCATCGCTTGCTTGAACACAGTGCCACCAGGCTTCCAAATCTCTATAATCAATGAATATTGGGTAGACCCAAAGGTTGCTACAATGATTAAAAAGATGCAATACCTGCCTGAAACTGGATTGGGTGGAAGGTACACTAGGATCACAAAATTCCCTGATTTTCGAGGACAAACCAGCAGATATGGCTTAGGGTATGATCTTGAGAAGGAAACTAGAACTAAGAAGTCCACATCTTTTATTTAATAAAGCTCAACTGAGGTCTACTAGGGACAGACAGAGAAGTAGGAAAAAGAAGGGGTTGAGAAACCTGGCTTTGAAATCTTCAAAGATATCATTGACTTTGCTAAGGGAAAATGCCAGCTAGAAGATATCACTGAGACCGATATTGAAGAACTGATGAAGAATTTGGGATTATAATCCAAAACTGAGACCCTCAACTATGAGGAAGTTATTGCCATCCTCGAATCAAGCATTGATGACATTCTGTTTGAAGATACTAGAGATGATCTTTGTACTTTTCCTTCATTTGAAACTGATGATGTAATGAACTCTAAAGTTAATGTGATGAAATCAAATTTTGTTTACTTGTTCAATGTCTTTTCTAATGGTAGTGTGCATTGCATTGATCAAAACCCTTGCATATTTGACATTCATTCCATATGCATTGAACCATTTAACATTGGCACAGAAAATGAACCACATATTTTGCATATTTTAAAAGATGTTACCCCTAAAGAGAGGAGAGTAATTGAAAAAAAATTAATAAAATATTCAAAAGTATTTGCTTGGACATACAAAGACATGCCCGACATCGACAGAGACATTGCTCAACACTACATCCCCACCAAAAAAGGGTGTAAACCAATAAAGCAGAAGCTGAGAAGACTCAGACTAGAATGGGCCCAATTGGTAAAAGAAGACATCAAAAAGCATATCAAGGCTAAATTCTAAAGGTGGTAGACTATCTAAAATGGTTGGCAAATGTTGTACCTATAACAAAGAAAGATGGCAGGGTCAGAATATGTGTCGACTATAGAGATCTAAACAAAGCATGCCCAAAGGATGACTTCCCTTTGCCTTACATAGATGTGTTGATAGACAACGCTGCCTCTTATGCAATGTATTCCTTCATGGATGGATTTTCTAGACACAACCAAATTTTGATGGCCACCATCGACAAAGTGAGGACGTCCTTCATTATAGAATGGGGTACTTACTATTATAGGGTAATGCCCTTCGGCCTGAAAAATGCAGGTGCAACCTACCAAAGAATGGCAACAGCCATGTTTCATGACATGATACACAAAGAAGTTGAGATGTACATAGATGATATGATGGTTAAGTTAGAAACTAGAGAAGGGCACCCAGCTGCTCTCGAGAAATTCCTCAGAAGGGTTGAAAAGTACAGCCTTAGGCTTAATCCTAAGAAATGCGCATTCGGGGTAACTTTAGGCAAGATGCTGGGGTATATTGTCAACCAAAATGGATCCAAACAAAGCAAAAGCAATCAGAGAAATGCCAGTACCAAAAATAGAGAAAGAAATCAAAGGGTTTCTAAGGAAGCTACAATTCATAAGCAGGTTCATCGCCAAATTAACAGCAGTTTGCGAGCCTATCTTCAGGCTACTTAGAAAAGATCAGCTAGTCATATGGAATGAACAATGTCAGCTAGCATTCGATAGGATCATAAACTACCTAGCCAATCCATCAATTCTGCAACCACCCAAGTCTAGGTTGCCATTAACCTTGTACCTAGCCACTAAAGGGAATGCAATCAGTGCAATGCTAGCCCAAGAGGGAGAATGGAAAGCAGAACATGCAGTCTACAACCTGAGCAAGAAAATGTTGCCTTATGAGGAAAAGTATAGTCAAGTCGAATAAATATGCCTAGCAATGGTATGGGCAATGAGGAAGCTCAGACATTACTTTCAATTATACAAAATTCAAGTTGTGTCCAAAATGGATCCTATGAAGCATCTCTACGAAGCTCCATCCCTAGTGGGAAAACTCACCAAGTGGCTCGTTCTGCTTACAGAATTTGATGTGCAGTATCTAACTAAGAAGATAGTGAAAGGGGTAGCAGTCACTGAATTCCTAGCCCTCAATCCGATTCTAGATTCAAAAGAAATTCAACTAGGCTTCCCAGATGACCTCAGCATGACCATCGAGGTGCAGGGATGGCGAATGTACTTCAACGAAGCAGTTAACCAGTTCAGAGCAGGAGTCAGGATTATACTTCTAACACCAGAAGGCGAAGTAGTGCCAATCGCTAAAAAGCTAGCATTCAGAGTTACGAATAATGAAGCAGAATATAAGGCTTGCTCACTTGGCATAGAAGCTTTGATAGCTCTAAGAGTGACAGAAGTTGAGATATTTGGGGATTCCATGTTGGTGATCAATCAGATAACAAAAGAATAGGAACTAAAAGAATAACACTTGATGCCATATCTAAGCCACCTGCAGCAGCTCACCTTATCTTTCTAGAAATGCAAATTCATCCATCTCCCTAGAAACCACAACCAAATGGCAGACGCACTCGCTTCCCTAGCATCAATATGGGAAGAATTGACCAAAACTTCTATAAAGCCTTAATCCTACTCAAATCAGAGCTACCTAGCCACAGATTCCTTAGAATAGCAGAAACAAAAGTAGACATTAAACCCTAGTTTTACGATGTACAATAATACCTCACAAAGAGAATTTACCCTGAGAAGGTAGTCAAAAAAGACAAGGCAGTCATCTGGCAACTAGCATTGAAATTCACATCACACCAAGGTGTATTATATAGAAGAACTTCAGACAGGATACAACTCAGATATCTAGAGGAGATAGAAGTTGCTATAGTAATGGAAGAAGTACATGAGAGTGTTTGTGGTCCGCACATGAATGGCACCATTATAGCTAAGAAGCTAATAAGACAAGGGTTCTTTTGGACAATGATGATGGAATATTGCATCAGGTTCATAAGAAGGTGCCCCAAGTGCCAAATTTAAGAGGACATCAGCCATCTTCCCCAACAGATCTGCACTCTATCTTTTCTCTGTGGCCCTTCTCAGTATGGGGGTAAGACATAATCCGAGAAATTCACCTGACAGCCTCGAACGGACACAGATTCATCCTAGTCGCAATTGACTACTTCACAAAATGGCTCAAAGCATAATCATACGCAAGACTGGGGGAAAAACAAGTGGCAAAGTTCATCAGAAAAAACCTATTCTACCAATATGGGATTCCCCATCACATAGTTTCAGATAACGGGGTTCAGTTCCAAGGGGAAGTAAGGGAATTACTAAGGAGCTATAAAGTGGAACATCAGAAATCCTCACCTTACCGACCACAAGCAAACGGGGTGGTCAAAGATGTAAAAAAAAACATCAAAAAGATCTTGTCAAAGATTACTCACACTTAACATGATTAGGCAGATAGACACCATACGCATTATGGGGATACAAAACAACAATCAGAACTTAAATAGGAGCCACTCCTTTCTCACTAATATACGGATCTGAAGCAGTACTCCCAGTGGAAATGGAAATCAAATCACTGTGAATAGCAATGGAATCCAAACTACCTGAAGCACAGTGGGCTCAGCAAAGGCATGACAACCTCACTACTTTAGACAGTCAAAGACTCAAAGCACTTTATCATACGCAGCTATATCAAGCTCAACTGGCTAGAGCCTTCAATAAGAAAGTCAAACACAAGAGTATGAAAGTAGAAGACTGGGTGCTAAAGCAAGCCAAACAGAAGTTTAGGCCAAACTGGGAAGGCCCATTTCTAGTCAAAACCGTTTTATCAAGAGGAGCTGTCAAGCTAATGGATTCTAAAGGAAACGAGTTCTCTAAGCCTACCAACATAGACCGCTTGAAGAAGTACTATGTCTAGAGCAAATACATAAAAAAATCCTGCTAAGTTGAAAATTGAAAAAGGCAGCTAAGGCAAAAATTAGGGAACCGAGAGAAATATTTAGTTAAAAAACCTGAAAAGGCTGACTAAGGATAGGGGTACCGTCAATTCGAAATCTGCATAAATGCAACTATGCTTTTCTTAAATGTATTGAATAAATATATGAATGCTTCTCAAATCATGTAAGTACATTTGAGGAAATGCAATACATCATTATCATCTAAATTTATAAAGCATGCTAAGTACAATTTGCACATTTTCATTACATGCTTTGCAGTTCTTACTCATTTCATTAACTCTTCCTCAGATTCCCTGCCGCTATCGTAAAAACTAAAAAAAAAACTAGCTAGGCATGAAGAGCTCTAAAAAGAGACACCCTAGGCAAAAGAGGGAAAAAAGAAAAATACCCAAATAAGTGCGAAGAGCTCTAAAAAGAGATGCCCTATACAAAAGAGGGAAAAATAAAATAAAGAGGTAGACAAAGCGGAATAATCAGACAGAATGACCACAGTTACAAATGTCACAATCATGAACACACAAGTCAGTCAATCCAGGATACAACAATAACAGCCGTTAGTACAGAATACAACATATAGGACAGATGCCCAAATACAATACCCTAAGTCCATAACCTCGGGAAAATAATACAACAATAGACAACCACAGCCAAAAGCCTATACCTAGCCTCCTAACAAATATATCAGCTATGGGTGCCATCAAAAGCAAGAGCTGAATCCACTCAGGCATCCCCATCATCTGTGCCAGCCCCCACATCCTCTTCACCCATCTAGAAGGCCGCCAGCTGTACGTGAAGCTGATCGGTATGCTCATGATAAGACACTCGCTCCCTCTCCCACTCATGACTAGCATGATTGTACTCATTCTACATTAGACAAACATCATAAATCATATTTCATGCATTCATAAAAACACATGCATAAAATAAGTACAAATCAATAAAAGAAGAAAGCAGTACTGTCACTCGATCCACCAACATGGGTGAATCTACCTGAGAAACTCATAAGCGAAAGAATTACCAAAGAATAAATAAAGCAAAGATAAAATGCACCATACCTAACCATGGACCAATCTACTCAAAAGACCCCTTGCCTCTATCGGACTCTCAATCAAACCAGAAGTCCTCCTAATCTATCGTGGAAAGCCATTCTAAAGCAAATGCTCAATAATGGGATGAGGAAATAGCCCGAACTCGTAAGCCCAAACATGTCAAAAAGAAAAGATTCAGAAAAATCAAAGATGGAACAATCCAAAAGCAAAAGACCATACTCACATCCAGCACGAACAAGCAGCTACAAATGCACGAGCGTCCTCTACAAGTCATATCCAAGCTAGAATACATATGGGCAAAAGCAATTGTGCCCCAACTATGCTTCAGTAGATCCCTCAAGTTCCTCAAGACAAGTAACAACTATAAGAAACCAGTGTCGAAGGCATTCGAGAAGATAATGAAACTTAAAAGGTAGAATAAGAAACACCTAGCCAACTGCTCAAAATTAACATGGCCAGCATTGTGCTCCAACCTCACCTTCTCTACAAGCTACGTATACCATATCAAAGTGGAGCGGCCAAACTTCATTGAAGCAGTAGCACCGAGCATATCCCTCAGTCATCTGCTCCTCGTAACGACAGAACTACACGCCTAATTACTAAAAGGGATAGGCTCCCTGAAAAAACTCACACCTGTAATGGCTACAAAGTCAAGCGGAGTGATAGTCATCTCCCCTAAGGCAAATGAAATGTGTGGTAGTATCCATCCATCGCTCAATGAGAGCGCACAACGCAGCCTGATTCGATGCATAAGAGCCATAAATAAGGGTAGAAATAATACCATCGAAGCCCTTCCCAAGAACCATCTGCTTCACACATGGAGGAAGACCCTGATAATACAAGCTGACATTATTAAAGCTACAAGGCAGTTGAATGATAGGCCTAGAGGACTGCAACCAACAGGTAAAATAGTTATAATTTCATCATATACTAAAACATCTCTTTTTACATCTTTGTAGGAACACCACAGCTAGAGCTACAGTCATTACAGCAAGAGGTATAGTCATTACAGCAAAAGCTATAGTAATCACAACTAGAGCTACAGTAATCATAGCTAGAACTATAGTCATTACAACAAGAGCTACATCACAACTAGATCTACACTACAACTAAAGCTATAGTCACTACAGCAAGAGTTACATCACAGCTAGAGCTACATCATAACTAGAGCTACACTACAGCTAGAGCTACAAACATTACATCAAGAGCTACATCACAGTAAGAGCTAAAATCACAGCTAGAGCTACAATTACTACACCAAGAGCTACATCACAGCCAAGGTTAACCTCACAGAAAGAACTACACAATAGCTAGAGCTACAGTCATCACAACCAGAGCTACAGTCACTACAGCCAGAGCTATAATACAACAAAAGGCACACAAAAGCTAGAGCTACACTACAACAAGAGCTAAACAACAACTAGAGATAAATTATGGCAAATGCTATGATCACACAACTAGAGCTAGGCTATGGCAAGAGCTAAAAGACACATCAATTAGAGATATACAGACAATGAACACTGAAATCAAACAGCAAGAACTAAAACCAAGAGCAAGACATACAGCAAGTGCTAAGACAGACAATAAGAGCTACCACAAGTAAAGCTAACTACAACAAGAAAACTAATTGGTTGAAGATGAATAGTCCTTGTATGAGTCTCCAGGCTATAGACGACAGGAACTGGATCTCCTTAGGAAAGTTGAGTTGAACAAAAAAAGGCTCCACCACTGGTTCCAGCAGCCTCTGTAGCTCCAGCAGTAGAGGTCCATGCACCAGTCTATCCGAGAACTGCCTCATGTTCTAAAACAAACTCGTCAAAAGAAAAAGAAGCAGTATTCACATCGCCATGGTCACCGAGATCCTCAGAGATAGGAGGGAAGTCCATAATTCCCATACTCCGTAAAGCAATAGAGCAACAACAGAAGAAAAACAGTCTAAAAAACTCAAAAAAGAGGTTCAAAAAAGGTAAAAAACTAGGTAAAAATCACCTTGAACTAGAAAATGAGTTCGTTTTATAGGCATTGGACACGCCTCGGAGCGTGTGACCACACGCCTAGCACGTGATCATGTGCAAAAATGTGTGATCACGTGCCCTAGTCGCGCGATCACACGCCCTTTTGATCCTCACGCACTCCGAGGCTCACACATACATATATCAAGACCCCTGCACACGCATTCCTAGGGTCCCGAACTTGCATTTTACCAAAAGAACGCATGAAAAACATGCACGAATCATACAAACATGAGCATTGCATGTTTTAGGACACTGTATTTGACATCACTGTCTCAAAAAGTCATATCATTAAAGAAAAATAAAGCACAGATAACGCAAGCATGATGTATATGCAATTATCACAATTGACACATCATTAAATCACACTCGAAACACGATAAATGATGACATCATCACTACTTAGTAGCATTTTTATTTGCTTAGAAGCTCATAAGAATTTCATTTGCTTAGTAGCATTTCATCTACTTAGAAGCATCCCATCTGCTTAAAAGCATCACATCATTTCATCACTTAGTAGCATCTCATCTGCTTAGGAGCATATTTCATTCACTTAGAAGCATCTCATATGCTTAGGAGCATATTTCATCAGCTTAGAAGCATCTGATCTGCTTAGGAGCATACTTCATCCGCTTAGAAGCATTTCATCTGCTTAGGAGCATATTTCATTTGCTTAGAAGCATCGCATCTGCTTAGAAGCATTTCACTGCTTAGAAACATTTCATTGCTTATGAGCATTCCATCTGCTTAGAAGCATTTCATCTACTTATAAGCATTTCATCTGCTTAGTAGCATCTCATCGGCTTAGAAGCATCACATCTACTTAGTAGCATTTGCATTGATACGTAAGGAGGTTATAAAAGCATTATCTTGCCTCACCTAAGAGAATTGCAAGGAACACAAACAAGCAACAGACCTGAAGTCAAGAGACTAAATAGCACACCATCAGGTAAGTACCTATTCCCAAAACTATTTTTGCATCTATGCATTTGCTTCAAGAGTATTAACATCAATACTAGAGTACTATGCAATACACGTAAAGCAGGGGGCAACTGTTATACATTAAATTTTGACTGTCCCCAAAAAGGTCTAGTGATGAAAACATCTCTCCGAATATAACAAGTGTCTGTTCATTCATACCGCCTCTGAAGCGTGCCAAGAATCTGAAAAGCCCAAACTGAGCAAAATCAACCTTCGAATCATTAAGTTTCACCTCGATTTCATGAACTATGAATAATCAGAGTGGTCAGTCGCTCGTTTCAAGAAAATATTGCTCAAAACGAGCAACTCATCAAGTCGGTGTTGGACTCATGAGACCAGAGTTTAACTACATAAAAATCTGAAGTCAATTTTGATAACAGACATCAGAAACACATTCATAAGCCCTTAAAACTTCCGAAAGTAACCCCGGAATAGTGCGTGTAGCACTAAAAAGTAGCGCGTGATCATGTACGAACACATTTTGCTCACGCGTGAGAATGAAAGCTGATTTTGATGAAACAAACCCTGGAAACGCGTTTGGAAGGTGCAAAAACCCCAAAAAACACCCTTAAAATTGCGTGATTAGAGCCCAGGAAGGCCACATGATGTGTGGAAGAGCACGTGATCACGCGCCCCAGGGCCGTGATCACACTCCCCAGGGAGAGATTACACGTTCTAAGGGCATGGTCACGCATCCCATGTGTGTGATCTTGCACATTTTCACTATTTTTCATAGATTTTTGGGCACATTTCCCTATAAATAGAGGTCTCTACCTCCCATTTTAGCAAGGAAAGAGCCTAAGAGCAAAGGCTAGAGCCTAGGAAGCAAAAACTAGAGCTTAAGAAACACCGGCAAGAGCCAAAAAGCACACACACACTGAAGCACTGTAGAATTAAAGGCTTAGGAGCCCCAATCCACACACTTTTAGCCCACCCTCTACATTTTTCATAGGATTTTTAGATCACTTTTAAACCAAACCCACCCTCATATTTATCAAAGCACGCTTCAAAGATATACAAGTTGACATTCTATATGACATTTTCAACCTCTCGACGAGGAAAGCTTGAAAATCTCTCTAAGCTAAAGCTTCAAAAACACCAAACAAGCTCAGTCGAATCTGAGGACCAAATAATCATTTTTGCACATTTATTTACTGTCTTGCATTTTACTTTATCGCCGCCAGCAGTTGAGAAATTATTATGATTATGTGATGAGACTGGCAATTTGCATGATGATTGTATAATCTCTGCCTTGTTTTGCTTATAATAAATCATCATTTTGCATTAAGATGCATTCAATAAACATGAAAGCTCCTTATCTAAGCTAGAGCTTCAATATTACGGCCCAATGATGCAATCATCATTATTTACTGTTTATCTTATCATTTAGAAAAGCTTTATAATAATTCCTGCTAGAGTATAAACTACGTACATATGTTTAATCATTCATGATGCATCAATCATCGTTATTGTGCCTATATGTTATCTGAGTGGATGAATAGATAGAATAACACATAGTTGTGTTAACCTCTGTTTTGCAAGTATATTACATTTCTGCACTTTTTCTCTTTCATATGTATTTACTAGGAAAGCCTTGTAAATTATTACGCTTAATTTCTCGTACTTCCCCTTATTATCAATGTGCTTGTGTGAATGCATCTATATCAACTATCACTACCAAAACTAGGTTGCTACGGTAACCACATATTAAGTATTAAAATAAGAGACAGTCAAAAAGTAGATGAGATCTCCTGGGCTCAGAATCTCTACTGGGGACGATACTCATTGAGTGACCCGATGTCATCCCTTTCATCTTTTCCTGGTTTTCTAAAAACTAGGTGGCGACTCCAAACACAAAAGCCTCCCGCATCCTCCCAAGACCAAACATTTATCCCTGTCCCATAAACAAAATGGATGTCCCATTCAGCAAAGGTACCATGTCCCACTCAAAATTTACAAAACCCCTCGGTCGCTCACAGAATGGAGCCCACTTATTCCACATATGGAAATCCATCTATTGCATTGCATACCCCGAAATCATTCTAGCCTATGAGACATTGTTCCTTTCAAGCATTCTCTCAAACAATTTTTTTAGCATCTAAAAGTAGACCAATTTTACGGTATATATTAAGGATAGAACTGCCAATAAAAAAATCATAAAAACTTGCCATTTTTGTCTTAAGAGCGTGAGCCTATTAACTAGTAAAAGTGGTGGATAAGTTTGAAGCGACAGTGAAAACACCAGAAAAAGTGTGGGCATTTGGGAAAGTATTATTTTCTCTCATGTGCTAAAAGAGTTCCATGTGTGACCCTGTTAAGAGTATCCATTTATGAGGCAATTCCATGATCAAACACCAGCTTGGCTCTCTGTAAATGGCCATACCTGGCGTAAAAATTAATGAGACTATTTGCTAGGTATACACAGTAGGAGGAATAAGAAGAAGAAGAAGAAGAAGAAGAAATTATTTTTATAATCTAAGCATGGAGAGCCCTGCCTTTTTTGGATAAACAAACTGTGTTATACATATTTATGATACAATTTTTGCTATGAAACTCTAAGTTATCCAGCGAATATAAAGGTTAAAATCTACTGTAAGTTACCTTTATAGATACCACTGGTGGCACCATCTAGTAATCATAATCATCATCTCTAAGAGAATAGAATACTTAAAGAGATGTTGCCCTTATATAGCCAATCACCCCACTTGTTAGTGCAACCTAAGATAGAATAGAGAAGTGCATTATTAATTATTCTATGGTGGAAAGTTATGTGGGGACTATTATTCCATTCAACTCAAAGTCATTTTGGTTATCAAAATCAAATAATTCCTAATATATTATTTTATTTTCAAAAAAAGGAGTTCATTACGTGTATGTGCTCAATCAATCTTGATGGGTTCTAGCTACATCTACTATCCACCCAGCTATAGTTAATCTCCATTGCCCATAGCAAGCTCCCATATAATTCCTTACTTGAGAACCTTTCCCATTACTAAACTCCATCATTATCCATTACTAAAAATGAAGAGACTGAAGCAACAATCAATCAATGAATTCAAATCAGTACCGAAAAAAATAGTTGACTATCCTGATGCAATGACGGTGTAGATGATGAGAAAACAAAAAAAAAGTTGAACAAGAAGAATGAATCGAAATGGAGGAGAGAGTAGAAACCCTAGAAGATTAAGCGAAGGAAGAGAATATATTCACAATTGCAAAACACGGTATTAACATATTTTTTTGGGTAGTGATTTTGTGAAATAGGGCTTTTGTAACTTTCCTATTTCCAGCTGAAGAATTAGGTATACATGGAGAAGAAGTGGGTATAAATTGAGAAAGAGAGAAAAAAGTAACATTTATGCCATGTCATCATTCATTTAAACAGACCTCGCTGCCATTTTTGAACAGTTAGTATAAGGTGTAAGAAAACTTGTTTTGATCATTAACCTAATATATTTGGACAAAAAAAAAGAAAAAGGGCATATCTAGTCCTAAGGCGAAACATTACAGGCAAAAATGCACCTTTACGCTTTTTATAATAAAATCGTGCATTTAGCACCAAAATACCAACTTTATTAAAAAAAAAAAGAAAATTTTAATGGAAATGATGCAAATATGATATCCAAAATACACAAATTCACAATTAGTATTAAAATATGCAACAAACACTCATGGATTTCAACCTGAACGTCCTACACCATCCACATATCATATACTACTTCTAAACATCACCAAAATCACAATTTTACAACAAAATCAATATAATAAATAAAATGGATGCAAAATGACATAAAAAGATAAAAATAAAAAATAAAAAATAGAATTAGGAGAAGAAGAGAAAGATGATATGCAAATGTAAAAATGTAAGTTTTATAAAAAAAAATAGCTTAAGGATCTTCACTTGTAGAAACGCACTCAGGATGACTTTCATAGAAGTCATTCTCAGTCTTGTCGACAAAGACCTTCATTATTAGATCATTTGGAGGACTATTAAAATTTGAGTATCAATAATTGCCCCCTACTTCACACGCATTGAGTAAGTTTATGCTTGTCAATGCATGGGAAGTAAATTGCGCTGTGTAGCCCTAGTGAGGCTTCAAGTGGGATAACACTGTATAGCCCATATAAGACTTCAAGTGAAAATGTTGTGTAGCCTATATAAGGCTATAAAAAATACAAATTCTTCTTACCACCTCAAATTAAATTTCTCATTTTCATCAAAGTATTCATTTCACATTTTTATGATTAAACTAGACACATTTTTTATCCCACTGTCGTTACTTTCTTTTGTTTATAAACTCTACATATTTTGAGAATAAATAATTGCTTTCCACTTTATTCCCATAAAATATTACTTTAATACAATTTATTTTCTTTTCATGAATATTACTTTTGTTATAATTTATCTCATTGTATTCATAAATGCCATTTATCTTTCAATTATATGTCTTTTCCATATAAGAGTCATCCAAATGCAAGAATCTTAATTTCAATTTTATTTTTCTAACAAATTGTAAAAAAGGTGATTTTGGCAATGTGGGCAATAATTTATAATATTAGATTTTCTTTGGTCCAAAATTAATATTTTGAAGTCTAATTTAATGGAAATCCATATTAAAAATTAAAGGTCCACAAAATACCAAAAATTTCATTTTTTAATTTATTTTCAACATTTATCCTTAAAATGTATTTCAAAAATCATTTCTAAATAAATTTGCAAATATTTTCTTTATTATCTTTTTGTCCCTAAATGGCCCCAGATTTCAAAATATCAAAGTTATCAAGGAGGAACTGATCACAAATGTGTTAGTCATTCTTTTCCTATCTCTATTATTTTTTATTTCCTTTCTTTTACATTCCATGTGCATAGAATTGCATGCTAGGAGTAATTGTACTATGTTGTGCCTAGGGGTGTAAATGATTTAAGCTGTTTGCAAGTGACTCGGTGTTCGGCTCGATAAAAGCTCATTCGAGCTTGTATATTGGAGCTTATTTAATAAATGAGTTGAGCTCAAAACTATACAATGCTCGGCTCGTAAAGCTCATGAACAGGCTCGAATAGAAGCTCGCGAGCCAGCTCGTAATTTTAATGTTAAATAATTTAATTTTAGATATATTATATATAAATTCTTATTGTAAAAAATATTTTAGAAAATATATTATTAGAATAATATCAAATTTAGTAAATAATTTATTTTTAATTTTTTAATGTATAATTTTAGTTTATAGTTTGTATTCTTAAAAATTTCTTTAGGCTCGTTTAAGCTCGCTAACAGCTCATGAACATCACATAGCATAGCAACTTCAACTCAATTATAAATGAACTAAGCCCAAGCTAGCCAAAGTTTGGCTTGGTTCGGCTCGATTACACCCCTAGTTGTGCTAAGACTATATTCATTATGCCACCGTAATTGACATGTTATAATATGAATAAAATGTTGCTTTAACATATGTTAACTATCCATAATCATTGTTGTAATTCCACAAGTGCCAAGAGGAGGGGGGGTGAATTGGTCTTTTAAATAATATGGGTAATTTTGATTTTACACCCAAGAGCAAACTAAAAAAGAATAAGAGCTAAAATAGATGAAAAAGAAGGTTCGGCCCTCAAAGCCTACATCCTTTCCTCAACAACTTGTTAAGAGTTTTAATCCACTATCAATCTACTCAAAGGTGTAAATTAAACCCTTACAAGCTTAAACAAAGCCACCCAAGTGTTTTCACAAGGTTCGCACTCAAACCCAAGTGTTTTCCTAAGGCTCACACTCTAACCTAAATGCTAAGAACAATCCTCTTAGCTTACAAGTATTTAAAACCCTAACCCAACTCACTTAATATCACTATTGAGCTATTAAATAAAGGAATTAAACACACACCAACCCTCACTCAAGAACACTCTTAACATAGAAGAAGTTACAAGAATTAATAATGAAGAATTTGGGTGGTTGAAGAATTGATTTCAAGATTGAATGCTTAAAGATTGCTCTAAATTGTTTGCTCAACTTCATTAAATCCCTCCAGTTGATTTCAAAGTAGTATTTATATCCTCATAGAGAAAAAAAGCTGTTGGAGGTGCATTTAACGCAAATAGAGCCGTTTGAACCACCCAAAAAGAAGACTTTGCACGTTCGTCATTGCTCATGATAGAGCCATCATTGCTCATGACAGAGCCGTCATTGCTGATGACAGTTGGGGTGCCAAGATAAAAATTTAAATTCATGCTCTTTCATGATCAGGACACTGGTCATGAAAATTTTTACTACTTTCAGAGTTGGTTGTCATTGCTCATGAAAACTTTGTCACCACTCATGACAGGTGTGTCATGACCTACTTGCTCATGACGCTGGTGGTGACATTAGTCATGAAACCTTCGAGGTATTAGGGATTTTTACAACTTGGATCTTCTTAATTTTGCTCCAAAAATTTTTCTAATAATTGGGATTTTCTTGTGATCATTTCTAACGAATATTCCCATCAGATTTGACCACATTTGACTTTAGATTTTGACAAAAAATTTGATTTTTAATTTAGTCCCTTTTCACAACTCATGATGAGTCTGTCACCACTCATGAAAGGTGTGTAGACTTGATAAATTCAAACTGCTGACTTTTCATTCCTTGACTTTTGCAATTTTAAATAACCTAAATATAAACACTTAAGCACATGGATTAAATATAATTTTACTTAGTTAATTATAACCATTAAAAAAGACTATTTTACCCCTCAAAGTTCAACAATTATGTTCATGCATTTTGCCATGATTTTTATATCTATATTGCCTTGCTCATTCATTTTGTCATGATCATACATTTTTATATACTGTTATTGTTTGCTTATATGTATATATTGTGTTTGCATTTTCTTGTATTAGTTTATGCAAAATAGTACATATTTCTTAGAAGCACTGTGTTAAACTAGTAAGGCCAGCCCTGCTTAGCATCCAACAAGTATGAAGATTCCTTGAATAAAAAGTGTTTGCTTATACTAACATTGACATTTGAACCTAATATTTTATCCTGCGGGTGAATTTGGTTCCAAGCAAGGGATCCAAGTTTGCCAAGTCTTTAATCGAATAATTTCTCATATAATACTAAGTGGTGACTCCCTATTTATCCTAACTAGGTTAAGGGTTATAAGTGCATTTATGTCATCCATAAGCTCTTTCAGTATTCCATTCACTTACCTATTGCTTTCCTTAATAGGGAAAAAGGGTTTGTGATCCAAATAGTGCCGAGTCAAACCCGTTGGCATCAATAAAGAGGAAATGTGATATTTAATTAAATGGGTAAAATGTTATTTTTTCGGGTCCTTAAATTATAGATTAAGCTTGGTTTAGAAAGTGGAAGTAAGTATCGCTTTAAAAGTGGTTTATACAAGCTATCCTTGTCCAAATGTGTAAAAGGGTAATTTATTAACACCCCCTTAAGTTTTGTTCTAATTTATTAGTTCATCCCTGTATTTTCAAAAGTCAAATAAATACCCTTCGTATTTGATTTTATTAACTATTTCCCTGTTCGCTAACTTAATACCCCTCAAGTTTATAATAAAAATATCAAACCTGAGGGGATAGTTAATTAGTATAAGGAAAAATAGTTATTAAAATCAAACTTCAAGGGGATTATTAGTGTTAATATAAATGTGCCCTAGTGCCATTCTTATAATATACAATGACATTGTACTTTTATCTTATTGGCAATAGATATTCATTTAAATAAAATGTTTATTTATTTGGATATATACCCTTTAACATTATATTAAATGAGTTTATTATTAAGAGTTGCTAATATGAGTGAAAAACTCATTTAGTATACATACTATAAAATATTTATAGTCATAGGATTAATATATGGGTAGTATTCATCTGTAGACTATCACCTCTATTTATTATCCTTGATCGGTATATGATATTGATAGTGGGAGGTAGTGAGTCTCATGCTACTTGATATGAGATATTAGAAGAGACATGTGGATACTCATGTTATGGGTGGATCAAACTGTGATGTAAGATAAGTGATTGCATGGAAAGTCACTTTTGCCAATAATCGCTATCTTGGACATAATGGTGTATATGGTCCTTTGACTTGAGGCGACATGATCATTCACATATTAATGGTTAAAGTTTGTTATTGCTTACAAACTTGTGTTGTCCTCATATGAGTAAATGGAGTGTGGTGGCTTGGTGAGTGTGTATCTGCAAGCGCACAGAGATGTCTAAGTAGTAAAATAATATCAATTTCGTAGGGATTTGGGAACTAACCATAGAATTACTTTTAGTATTCACTTATTTAGATGGTCGATTTGTTGAATAATGGAAATGAAAGTAGAAATTTAAAATAAACTAACTAACTACACTTAAATTCACTGTATAGATAATTGTTAGGATTCTTATCCCCAACTAAATTCTATCTAAAAATCATGTCAATTTCTTTCTCAATTATGAATTCCATTTTATTTCCAAGCATCTTTTAAACTATAAAATTCTCTCTCAAGCATTTTCACACTTAATTGATTATGATGATTATGTAATTATTTAGCTCTCACAAACTCAAGTGATTAATCATAATTAATTTTGAAGCATAACTTTAAAAGAATATTAATAATTGAATTATCTCTCAATTAATTCAATTAATTATTAGATTGTTATTTTAATCTCAATAGAATTGATCTCTTGATCTAACCATATTGTCCAATTTATTTCAATGGGTGATCAGTGTAAATAAAATATTAGGTTCAATACAATTAAGAAAATAGAAGTGTTTGATAAAACATTTAACCCAATTAAGTTTATGTTGAGTTGGGTCTAAAATTCCTAACTAACTCATAATGATTGGAGAAGACAAAGAAATAAAAATAAGAGGTTCAAACATATTCATTATGATATAAAAATTTAAAACAATAAGAACAAATAAAAGAAAAACCCCTATTTGATTAAAATGCTTAAGTTGTCTATACTTGAATCTTCCACTGTTAATCCAAGAAAAATCAGTCACTTAAATTGCAAAATTATAATTCAAAAAATCTAAATGGAATAATCCAAAAGAATAAATTACAAGGATATGTTCTCTCTAAACCTAGCCTCTCTCTCCCCTATAGAGAGGAAAAAATTATCTATTTATATCATTCCTTCCACAACCGCAAAAATAACTATGAACTACCACAGGGATAGGATTCTTGATTGGCAACTTACCATTTGAAGGGACATGGCAACTTTATCGAAAGGGACATCCATTTCGTCAGCAAAACAAGGACAAATTTTTAGTCTTGGGAGGTGATGCATGTAATCCGTAAGTGCATGGAATCATACAAGTAGTAATAAAAAGATATCATTCCCATAAGGATAGTGTTAATTACGAAGATGCTCTTAATATTTTTCTTATCTAGACTATTAATATTTTTAATGAGCAAAACAAGTAAATTAAATCTAAAACAATATAAAGACTTGTCACTAAATCTATATAATTAAAGACGTTAGGGTTTAAATCCCCTTATGCTAATTACTCGATTACCTAGCTCTCACAAGCATGATTAACTAGACATAACCAATTCATTCAAGCATTCTTTTATGGAATATTAATATTGAAATGTCTCTCGACTAAGTCAATTTAAATTAATAGATTATTATTGCTTTTCTCAGTAGAATCAATCTCTCAATATAATCCTAGTGTCTAAATCAATTCAAAGGGTGATCAAGCCAATGAAAAGCACTAAGTCCAATAAAACTCTCATGAAATGCATATTCTTTTATTGATAATTTATTTGATTAAATTCATGTTGAGCTGGATTCATTAAAACTCGAACTAACCTACTTAGTTACTCATGGAAATTAGAGAAGAACAATAAGAGATGAAGAATGATAACATATTAATAATTAAATAACTAATGAGAAAGAGAATAGTAGAAGAAAAAATATTTTTATTCAGCTTTCACAATAGTGCTCTTGATCATCAACTCTTGTTCTTCAATCTAATAGCTTGAGTTGAAAATTAAAATTAAAAATTAAAGATAAATAATTCTTGTTTGAAAAGAAAAATAGAGTGCTATTTCTTTGAAGTTGCAGCCTCTCTAATGTATATCTTTTCAAAAATAAAATTTTCTATTTATATTGTTCCTCAAAAACCCTAAATAAAAACTTTCCAAAATCAGCATCTACGATAGACATGGCTGTGTCACATGGCCTCTCCTAGAAAGCAAGTTCTCAGAAACGGTTGTGCTATCCATTTGACATGGATGATTCAAATCAGGCCTTTGCAGACTTTCAAACCAATAATCAGACATGGTTGTGTCTATAAAATGACACAACTATGTCACTTTTCTACACTTTAGTCTTTGACTTCTTGCTCACTTTAGTGGCCAAATGCGCTCCTAGCTTTAAGTCCTCATTGCTTCATTCCCAAAACGAATTCCAAGTAATATGGAATCTATAAAATCAATACAAAAGCAATGTAAAAAGTATAATTGTGAACTAAAAATGCATAAGATGACAACTCTATTATTATTCTAGCTTATAATGCACTTTATTCCTAAAATATGCTTTTCAATAAAAAAAACTTGTAATTTTAATTATGAAATGCAACTATATAGTGCTTAAAATCTATCATTTTTAGTACTTATCAACTCCCCCACACTTGAACTTTTGTTTGTTCTCAAGCAAACCTCATTCATATAACAAATAAAACCCATTAGCTAGTTTCACTTGAACAATAACTATAATCTCCCATTAATACCAAACTTAATAATTCATAAACTAAAGCCATAAACCGAGGTTAAAGATATAAAAGTTACCGTGTGGAGAACAAACTTTCTCATTAAATTCATGAAAATAAATTATTGATTTTAGAGAAAAATCAAAGCAAGGAAAGATCATTTTAGTTTTTAGCTAGTCACATTCTCAACAAGCAAGGTTCCTTTTTATATTTTTATTTAATTGCTTATAAAGGTTTCCCAATTACAGTGATCCCCCGGCTTTCTCGTATTACTCAGTGTGGATACCTTTAAAGGGTCCTTTGGATACTTATACTCATATTAGAGCATTGGAGTAGATAGAGCTTTTGCATTTATAATACTTTTCAAAGCAAGCTCGAAGCAATTTATTGAGTGAGTGCATTTTATGCTTCATCTTACTTTTTTATTTTATTTTTTTATTATTTAAAATTAGTTCCAAGACATGTAAGAATCTACCAACATTGACTAGACCTTAATCTTCACTTATAATCATTTTTTACAACATCAAGAGTCTAAGTTCAATCACTCAATAAAAAAGTAAGCATTAAGTTCATTAAAGTTCAAAAATCCTTAACCACAGTTTGTTCCTCTAGCTTAACAAATTCAAATAAAGCATTACTAGGAGATTATCGCAATTTTTCAAGAAAGCTTCACATAATGAATCTCGCTCATCACATGAATGACTTGCAAACTCTCAAGTGTCATGCAAATGAATCCTAAAAGAAAATAAAATCTATATGCTAAAGAGAAAAATTCTAAAGTAAAAGTAAAACATTAATAATGCATGGTACCCTTTATGCAACTAATTAAATGTAAGAATTATAAACATAAAAGAAAATGAATATAAACTAACAATAATGAAAAGGAATTAACTCCCCTTTTAGTGACATGAATCCGTTGGAGGTGAAGGTGGAACAACCATACCCGTAGCCCTACTAGCTTTTCTTATCTTCTTTATGTACTGAGTTTGATACTTGATAGCTCTTTTAAATTTCAGGTGTCCCTTATTGAGATAGTTGCCCTCTTTGATTGCACTACATGACTTAAGGTTTGGAAAAAAAAATCTATACTCAAAATTCAAGTGTTAGAATATAATCACCATAACATGAATAATTCATTCATAATCACCTTAGAACTATCTTGCCTTCCAAAAAAATGTTATATGACATGAATTTATGCACCATTAATAAGGAATTATCTCTAATAAATCCACTAGGCATAGCTTCTTCTTCACCAAAAGTATTGTATATAATGTTTAGCTTAGGGGAATTCCTAAAATTTAAAAAAAAAACTAAATTTGAAAAAGAAAAATAATTTGATAAATAAAAGTTCCTAATTTTTTTAGAAGAAAAAAAGAAAAAGAAAAAATTCACATAAATCTAATCCCTCCCCCACACTTAAAATCAATATTATCCTCAATGTTATGAGTTTAGAGGGTGTTTGAAAATGTTAATCAAATTTAATAAAATTAGTTGTGTGTGTAGTGTGTAGGGGACACGGTTGTGTCACTTAAGTGACACGGCTATGTCTGAGCTTTCTTCTGCAAAGCTAACAGGTGACACGACTATGTCATTTAATGACATGGGCATGTCTGTTATGCAAAATTTTTGCTGCAGAAGCAACCAAATGAGCTTTTCATTTATTAACACTTCAATCTTTCATTCCAATAATTCTCATAAATCATGATTGATGTACTCACACAGTCTAAACCTGATTTAACAATATATATTCTCACTTTCCACAACTTTATTCTCATAACGCACATTATATCACAGCAAACTTAACAACTGATGTAGAATATAAATAAAACAAAATTAAAGCAAACAACAAGTGAAATTGAAATTAGAAATTATCCTTACAAACTAAATAGAAATAAAAAAACATGAAGCAAAGACATTAAATCAAAACATTCCAAATCCTAAACAACTCAAATTTGAAATATAGAAGTACTTAAAACTAAAACCTAAACTAAGATAAAGTTCATACATTCATATGAAAAACACATTGGTTCCTTCAATCACTCATCAACATTCAGGAGGTGTGGAGGGGTCTTGAGGAAGCTCAAATCCTTGAATTTGAAAATAAACCATAAGGTTATGATTGAGTACCTTAACTTCATTAGCCAAGCTTTCTACATTGACATCTAGAGCTCCAACTTGTATCTTCAAATTGTCAATCCTTTCTTCCATGTGCTCTAGCATCACTTCTTCAATGAGTTCATAATCTTCCTCCTCTTCTTGATCTTGTGTTTGATCTACAACTCTCCTTACATGCCTATAATTCCCATTCACATGCTCAATAAGGCCCATAGATTTCATCATTATGATACATATCATATCGATTCATTTTACCTTGTCATCATCCATCAAACTCAATGTTTACGGGTTGATCACTGGGGAGTTTGAACACTTGATTCAATTTAAATACTTCTAATCCATAAGTTTCATTACCCAACCTAAATAGTAAAGTGTTTGATTGTTCATCAAATTTGAAAGAGGTTAAAAATTTACAAGTAACTCTAGCATCGGTAGGATATGTTTTCATCATTTCCTAACCCATTCTTCTTAAATACATGCACACCTTATCAACTAATTCTACACTATCCAAAGCGGGTTTACATATATATCTATTGGGTTGAATTTCTCTATGCCTAACATCCTCATACCTTTTTTCTTTGAGTTTCACTAACAAATTCCATTGTGATTGGGTATGGGATTACCTCTCTATTCTCCTCTGCTTTCATTTGTTGTTTTGATGAATTTCCTCCAAGTCTTACTCCCTTTGGAGTTGGACCAACCCTTTTTACAACCATCTTCCTTATTCTCACTATTTTTGTAAAGTTTTATTTTTAGGGTAAGGAATTGTTTTTTATTTGGTTAAGTTTGTGAGAAGAGAAATAGGGTTTTTTAGATGTGTAGGGCTTAGAAAACATTTTTAGAAGTAATTTATAGTGAGCAATTTCCCTAATTTATTTAAGGAAAGAGAAAGGTTTTTAAATTAAACTCATTTATGAAGGTTGCAGTCACTCGACACGGCTATGTCACTTAAGTGACATGACTGTGTCAAATTCTAGTTATGAACATAAAATTGATATCAATCAGACATGGTTGTGTCATTTTATCTATATGGTTGTTTCAGATTCTTAACTTTTATTCTTCACAAAGTGCTAATTAGACACGGTTGTGTTGTTTATTGACATAGTTGTGTCTGCTTTATGAATTCTCCTTCTAATTCAATTGACATAATTCTAATTCAAAGAGTTCAAACTAATCATTTTTGCATTTATAAGTCCTAATTTCATTCATGCACATTATTCATCAATTCATGTTCATAATCATATCAATTTAAGCAAAAATTTCATAATTTCATCAATAAATAATTCAATTAAGTTCAAACTTACAACCCTTTTATGTCACACAACCTCTCCCGAAATGTAAGCTCTTAGACATGGTTGTGTCATCCATCTGACACGACTGTGTCAAATCAGGCCTCCATAGACTTCCAAAGTAACAATCATACATAGATGTGTCTATAAAATGACACGACTATGTCACTCTTTTGCACTTTGATCTTTGACTTCTTGCCCTCTTTAGTGGCCAAATAAGCTCCTAGCTTTAAGTCCTCATTGCTTCATTCCAAAAATTAGTTCCAAGTAATATGGAATCTATAAAATCAATATAAAATTAGTGTAAAAAGTATAATTATGAACTAAAAATGCATCAAATGACAAATCTGTCATTATTCTAACTTCTAATGCACTTGATTCCTAAAATATGCTTTTCAATAATAAAAACCTATAATTTTAATAATGAAATGCAACTATATAGTGCTCAAAATCTATCATTTTTAGCACTAATCAAGAGGATGTGAGACTTTTCTATTTGTGGAGTCACCACCCGATTTCTCAGAAAAATATAAGGGGCTACATTAGGTCACTTAACGAGTGTTGTCCCTAACAAAGATTCCAGGTACAGAAGGTTGCATCTACTTTTTGGATATTTCTCATTATATAATACTAGATATATGGCTACTATATCACCCTAATTTTGGTTATGATAGTTTATATTCATATTCACATAACACATAATGAATCGAAAGTAAAGAAATTATTTACAAGGCTTTCTTTTGGAAATACATTTAAAAGAGAAAAGTGCTAAAATCTAAATCTAGCCCTAGATCTAATAAAAACCTGCCAAACAGAGGTTAGCACATATATGTACACTTCATCCACTCATCCACATAGGCAGCAAATAGCAGTAAATGTTCACTCAGTTAAGAGAGCAAGTAAAGGCATGTTGTAGGGGTTTAGCGTGTGCCCAAGTTTATTGCAACCGCGACACTGCTTGAGCTCAGGGCTCTAGGGAACACTCTAACCACTGTCATAAAGACATGGCATGGAGATGTGGAGTTGCCACCCAGGGTAATAACTGGGACAATTTGAAAGTGGTGCTAACTCGATTCTCTAATACAAGCTAGCACCACAACCAGGAGTTCTGGATACAGAATACCAACTTCTTTTAGTCTTGTGTTTATTTAGATTTATTTTATTAATTACTATCTTATTCCCTAATTACATGCAATTTCACTAAACCCTAATTTGAACATCCATCTAACCCTAAGGCAACCAATCCATGAAAAAGCACATAAAAAATGCATTCAAAACATAATGTCCCTAAATCTAAACTACATTTGATTTTAGTTTAAGTTAACTAAATCTACATATTTTATTTACAAGTGAAATGGAACTAAAAATGGGCCTACATTTTGATAATTAGTGAGCCTAAATC
>CATIWM010046519.1:0-61553 GCA_949671775.1 Mallotus repandus
TGGTGGTGGTGGTGGTGGAGGTGGAGGTACAGGTGGAGGTGGAGGTGGAGGTTGTGGTGGTGGTGGCAGAGGTGGAGGTGGAGGTGGTGGTAGTGGTGGTGGTGGAGGTGGAGGTGGAGGTGGGGGAGGTGGTGGTGGAGGCAGTGGTGATGGTGGTAGTGGAGATTGTGGTGCTATTGATGGTTGAGAATATTGTAGTTAATGTTAAAAGAAAAATTTAGAAAACATCTTTTATTAGTTTTCTAAAATCTTTTATAATTTGAAAAATTTGGAAAATAGTTTTCTAAAGTTAGAAAATATCATGACTAAACAACAATTTCTATTTTCTAGTTTTCTTGGAAAAATTTTCTGAAAAACATGCATTGTTTTCTAAAATTAAACAGACCCTAAGTGGCAAGAGGGTGGAAAACAGAGGATTAGTTTTGTTGATTAATGTATTTTTTTTTTGAATATTTTTAATTTAATTTTGTATAAAAATATTAATAAAATATTCAATTATAAATTTTTACTCTATTTTCATAAAATTTAAGATACACGAGCAGATTTTAAGTTAAAAATGGATTTATTTGATACTATAAATAGAAATATTGGTTTTATTTGTTGAAAATTTTCAATTTAGACCTATTTAATTTCGAAATACAAAATTAAGGGTCTCTTTATATATTAGTCCAAAATTTTTCGTACTGCATCTGTTTATATTCCCATCATGCATAGTAAAGTCTCGAACTATGTGATCATGCTAGATTATTGATGATACAATAAGATTTTCTTGTAGTCGTTTGATGCATTATAATGCATCATCATCTTAAATTAATTTATCTATGAACTCTTTATGCCGAAAACTCTTGTCTTAAATTGGTTACGAATCCACAATAACTTTTATATGAACTTGATGACAATTTCAAATGCCCAATAATTATAACATTTTATTTTTTTTTCTTTTGAAATATTGAATTCTATGAATCTTTTATATATATACACACATAATTTTACTTTAAGTTTTATTTTATACATAAAATATTTTCATTAAAACAATATATCTTTTTTGACGAAAATTTATATATATATATTACTCAAATAAATTCAGTATACTAATATATAGCCAACATGCATAAATCTCTCAAATTTTTTTTGCTTAATTTCTGTTTTCTGTTTTTTTTTTTAATTTTATGACTATGTATGTTGTATGCATCATTCACACTATTATTTATTAATTATTTTAATACATAGAAATTTTTAATTTTTTCAGCTCATAATATTATAGTTTCTACTATAATATATAGTAAATTTCCTATTTGGTCATTAAAAAATTAGAAAATTCAAATATAAATAAAATTTAAGCAAAAAATAAAATTGCTCTTGTAATAAAATTTAAAATTAAACTATAAATAATTATTAAATTTAGTTAAAACCCATAATTGTGAATGTAATAATAATATTTATCACAAAAATTTTAATTAGTTAAATTATTTAAGATTTTAAAATAATTTAATACAATACATATTAATTTGCACGACTAGTTATTTTTTAATTATATTGATTTATTCAATACTTATGCTAATTTTAGACAGGTATCTCCTATAGTTATTTTATTTTTTATAAATTAAATTTTACTTCATTAATAATCAATCACTATTTGATAATAAGTGTTTGTGCAATATTTAAATTTTATACAGTTCAACACAAAATAAATAATGAATTAATTAGACATTTTTTACTTGCTACATGATTGGATGAAGCAGTTGTGATCTATTAAAAAAGATATATGTGTTAGTATGAGAGAAATGCAATGCAAATATTGTGGAAGTAGAGCATCCAAAAGTTAGTAAAGCATCCAGTGGAGAGTCGTAAGTAGTTAATGTTGTAGAGGAATTAAAAGGTGAACTCGTTAATAAGAGCATCTCCAATAAAATTTTTATTTGCGTAAAATTTTTTATTTTAAAAAGTCAAATTAAAAAAGAATTTTCAATACATTCTCTATATTTTTATTTTAGAGTAGAGAGTTGGTTTGACTCTCTATATGTAAAGAGTCAAATTTCACTCTTTACTTTAAAATATTTCAATTTTCTATGTAAAATATTAATTGATATTTATTTATTTATTGAAAATATTTTTTTTTCATTAAATGGTGGGAAAAAATAAATAAATAGAGAGAAATTTTGTAAAAGTAAATGAGGAAAAAAATTAAATATTAATGTTTATTGAATAAAATAAAATAAAGAATAAAAATATAAAAAATTTATTGAAATTGTACAATTTTTTTCACTCTTTATATTTAAAATTTTTTTAAAATACTTTTTATTATACAAAATATATTATTTAGAATAAAAGTACGGATAAACGGTTTTTGATTGAACTATCTACCTTATAAATTGAAATGTTTAAATAACATAGATATAAATATAGAGAAACGCACCCTAATTAAATCGTTCATGCATCATAGGGTTTAATAATCAACAAACAACTTTCAATTTCAATTTCCTTCGATTTTATCATTTCAGACTTATTTATAATTTTTTATGTTTAATGCAATCAAGGTTTTTTCTTTACAATTCTGTAGTTATTTCCTACAATTCTCCACAATTTTCTTCAATTTTATAATGATTTTTTTTATAGTTATCTAGCTTTCTACATTAATGCCCTTTAATTTTCTAACTATTTCTAGTCGATTCTCTAATTCTCTAAATTTACTTTTCAAGCAGCATCAATTAAACATACTACTATAGCTAGTTTAAGAATCCATTAAGTTTAGAATTACAAAAAATTGTTAGTTAGAAAAAAAATTATTTGTTAGAAGTCAGAAATTCAGGTTAATGTATATTATACACCTGGCACACTCATTTTTAACTTTTCAATGGTAAGAGAACAACAATAAGAAATAACTTTAAAATTTCTCTTTTAAACATTTAACCTTTTTTTTAATATTTAATTTCATATTTTCTTGGTAACATCTCAAACTCTAATATTACTTTTAATAAGGTTGTTCTAATGCAAAAATAGATAGACAAATATATATATATATATATATTTTGCATAGCCTTTTTTTTTTTTTTTTACAATTATTGCAAAACATAAGTCAATATATCGATCTTATTCAATTAAAAATAAAATTTGTATTAAATTGAACTTTGAACCTTCTACTCAAGTTTAGTTACATATTATAGTGAAAATTGAGTTAAAATGTCAATCATTTTAGTGATATTTGATCAAAGATATAACATATGATTTTATTTTGGGGTAAAAATTACAACAATATTTTTTGACACATTTTTAATTTTACATAACACAAATATGACATTTTAAACAAATGTTTGTAGGAGGCTTCTTTTATAATTTGAAACCCAAAAGAGGAATCTCTTATCAATTTGTAAGTTACAGATAGCCATAGGTGAGAAACTTTTCTCTCTAGTTTCGAGTGCAGTGGAAGCTTCACTGTCAGAAAGTATGAGAGACCATTGCAATTCCCTAGCTAAGCAATCATTCTTCTGCAAGAGACTCTTTGTTTTACTTTTAGCATATTTCTTTATTGAAAAATCCCCTGAGTTTCTTATTTTAAACTTCCTCGCTTTCAATCTCTCTCTACCTCTCAAAACACCATCCCATATCCTTCTCTTCTTTCAAATGGCTAGCAGCTCTAATATTAAACCTCCAGAAGGGATCAATTGCTTTACCCTTAAAGCTCAAGCTCTTACATTGAATGAAGCTCTGGAGGTAAATCAACAACGTGTTAAAATCAACCTCCCAGGGAGTGTCATTGGAGACAGGAAATACAACGCAAAAGCTATCCACATCATTATATCTCAGGTCTAAGCTTTTGTAAACTCCTTGATGGTTAAGGATCTAAACATACCAAATACTTTCCTTTTAGTTTCGATTATGAGCAAGATAAACTGAGAATCTTTGAAGGAACTCCTTAGTCCATTCATAAGAATCTCCTTATTATCAAAGAGTGGGATCAGAGCAAATCTTTGGGGGAAACTGATTTCTCAACAAAAAATGTATGAGTACAAATCTATGGTCTCCCAATGAATTAAGTCAAGCCAATGCATGCCCAGAGTATCGCTGACTCGATCTTTGAAAGGTTAGCAAATTCTAAAGAGCTCATGGTAAAATGATAAGGACTGGGATCCCATTATGAGAATAAAGGTTAAGCTAGACCTCAAGAGGTGTCTCCCTAAAGGCTTCTACAATCGCATATCAAGAAAGGAAGAATGGATGCATTTCAGGTACAAGAGAATGCATGCATTTTGCTGCTGGGGTTTCTTGGACCACCAAACAAGTTTTTGTAGAATTGTAAAAACTCAGGAGGCTTGAGACTTTGCGGTGAGCTTAAACCAAGCATATGGCCCTTAGTTTCGTACATTACCAAAAAGGAAACCTGTGGGAAGTTCCTGTGTGAAGTTCCTATGTGCCCTCCATACCTGAACCAACAAACCCTTCAATCTGCACCTTCAGATGTTCCACCACAGCAAACAACTTACAGTCCTCCAGCTCGAATCTTGCCCACCAATCAAGGAAATCTTAGAGAAGCCCTGCTGCCAATCATGGAGCACGTTGCCACTAAAATGGCTGCTCTAAGCATTGGGCAGAACAATGCCCATGCAACTAGCTCACATGAAACAAAGGCTATCTCTGCAGCAACCTCAAATATCGCTGACATGGAAGCTTCCCAAAAAGTTACAAATGATGAAGAAAATCCGGACCAACAGGTTGGCCACAACCCAAAAGGTCCAAACTTGATAGAAGTAGAAGTGCTTATGGACCCGACCATCATTGTTGAATGTGAGGACAACCCTAGCAAGAAGAGGGCCCGACAGGATATCCAGCTCCCCCCTACAGCCTTGACAGCCCAAGCTCTGTTTGGAACTTAGCAGGCCAGACCAAATGTTAGGAAGACTCATTTTAAAAGGGCCAAGCTAAAGGTTATAGCCAGAGGCCATGACCGTGAAAAAGCAACCCTATTGAAGAAAGCTACTGCTACTTCTGGCGCTGAGAAGAGAAAGGCCCAGGAGGCTTATGCTATGCCTCCAGATAACCTGGATTAAAGTCCCTTGTTGATATTTTTATCTTTTTGGTTCACTAATTGAACTCTATTTATTATTTGTGCTCAAGTTGGTTAGTGGTTTGTCATTTTAGGTACTTTTATAGGAACATTTGTTAGTAAGAGTAGTATCAATGACATCCATAGTTCCCTAGTTGATGGAGCTTGTCTCATCTTGTTATTTGGCCTTTATGGCTCTTTTCTAATGTAATCATTTGCCTTAAAAAAAAAAACTAAAAGAGGACAATTGCATGAATTTGATACTAAAAGAAATTATATAAACTTGTAAAGATACATATGATAGTTCGTGACTAAATTAAAAAATATATTTTTTTTTATTTTAAATTTTTCAAATGAATCATTTAAAAAGAGAGAGAAAAAAATTTATGAGTTCACAATATACTGTTTATATTAAAGTCGGTGACACCAACCTTTATTCATTTGCAAATTATTTTGGTTACAATTTACTTATTTTGTAAATTTGGCAACCCAACCAAATTTACTTATGAAAATGGAATTCCATTAAATCTTCAAATGCTAAAGTTGTTCCTCAACTAGTGTAGGAAAATTCTAAGCTGCAAATAAGTTACACACAAAATTGAAAGTGGACTGCCCCTCAAGAAGGAAGCTGGAAAATAAATTATGGTGCCACTTTTTTTGGTCAATTATGCCACTTTTAGTGCTACACAAAAAAGTTGTAATAATGTTTTTATTTACAAGGACTCTAATGGCAGTGTTGTATATATAGGCACTAACACATTTTGCAGTCACTCTCCTTTTCACGTTCTACTTTTATTGCTATTAAATCTTATTGTTTACAAGTTATTTAAACCTATTATTTTGAAAAATATGGATTCCAATGGGAGATATCAACTATTGTGGAGGGAATTCAAGATTTAAGAAAAAGTAATCCTAACATTTGTTGTAGGCACATTCCTAGAGGCATAAATCAAATTGATGATTCGCTTTCTAGGAACAATTTTTTTTTTTTTAGGAAAAGTACAAAAAAATACCTTGTGATTTAAAACCCTAATCGACTTCCACCTTCTGGTTTAAACCTTAACAAACAAGTACCTTAAGGTTTATTCTGTTAGTAAATAACGACAAATCAACTGACACCGTTAAAGAAGCTGACGTGGCAGAGGATATTTTTGTCTCATCACATATCATTTTTCCAACCTGACAGGCAAGGGCAAAATGGTCATTTAACTTGTTGAGTTATAAGTGCTAAATCAACAATGATAAAGTCCTAATTTTTTGTTGCCTCTTTTCAAACCAAATCTCAAATTTCCTCTCTCTCTTGATTCCAAATCCATAAAAAATTTATGGGCAAAAGGAAAGGAATTACTGCCCAGCCGGAACAGAACATATGCTAGTTGCAATTATGAAGTTCCCTTCTTTTAATCAAATGTGCATAAGAGTAATCAAACAAATTATTAGAAATAACGATCCCTTTTTCTTTTTTTTAAATCCATTAATCAGACACTAACTATGGTTGTAGTATAGTGTACTGTGAGTTAATTGAAAAATTGGATAGAAATATGAAGCAATTTTTTTTAAAAAAAGAAAAAAAGAATAAGAGAATGAGAAGAAAAGAAAAGGAAAGAATGAAAATGAAAAGAGCAACTGGAGAAAATTTTGATATCAACTATTTCCTTATATCCCCAACTATTTCCTCCTTCAATCCAACCATAAATGTCCCGATCAGCTCCTTCTACACCAAATCTTTCACCTTACTGCTCAACCTCTAAAATTCCTTTCTATAAGCTTTCAAACTCCCAGTTTGCTTCACTTTATGCAATGCCTCCCCCAATCTTCCTCTTCATCTAGAGCAAATCTTAACACCAATTCTTTCTTGAAAGTTTCCCATGTAATCTCTAACTCATCAATACCAATATCGAATATCAATAATAATGAAACATCATTCAATAATAATAAGAACTAAAGTCCTATATGTATCAACAGGTCAAATATCACAACCACATTTTTTCTCTCTTTTGCCTTTTTTTTAATTGAGAATAATTGATCTATCAATTCTCATATCTAAAACAAAATAAAAAGTTTGTCAAAACCCAAGATAATAACAACAATAATAGATATCAATTATGGCAATACTACTTAAAAGGGACAATTGCAATCTTACACCAAATATTTACTCGCAAACTTTTCTATAATTTGTCTTGAGAGGTGTAACTTAATTTTTTTTTTCTAAAGATTATATTCATACTTAGTTCAAAGGAAAAAATAAAAGAATATATTCCGACTGCTTTTTAGCCACTCAAGCAACTGAAATGCTTCTTGTAGGAGGCAGGGTTAACCGCGCACCCAAGTGCTTGGCGACCATGGCACTGTGCAAGCTCAGGGCCTCCTAGAAAATAAAAAAATGGGCTTTTGGCCCATATTGGAAATCGAGTCGCCACCCAGATGAAAGTCGGGACAAACTATATAGCAACTGGATTCCACGGAGGTTCCCAGAAGCCGTCATTAGAGATCGGGTTTGAAAACTGGGTATAGGCTTTTGAATGCCCGCCCAACCTTACAGTTGGCCTCCATTTGCATTTTTATTACACTTGATTATTAAATTATTCCCTTATTATCGTTAAATTGCAATCATTTTTAGTTTTCACGTCTTACCGAATTTACACATTAGTACTTTTTCAAGGTTATTTTCTCGACACATATCACAAATAATTGACAATAAATAATAAAGGGGAAAGGATTAGGGATTACAAGAATCAGCTTTAAATTAGAGTAAAATAAACCATGAATAAACCAAAAATAAATCAAAAGTAAACTAATAATAAATCAAAGGCAAACCGTGGGTGGTTCCTCTCAAGAACTAATTAAGGAGATTAACCCCTAATGATTAAGAAAATTACACTAAGGTCCCTGCAAAACTCGGAGGATCAGACTTTTCACAAATAAAAGAAACTATGAAGCAACAAAGAGAATTCAATCTTGTTAACTTCATACATAATAAACATAAATACTTAAGCAAATATAAACAAATAGTTGATTAAACATAATATATTGACTAATCGCATGCGATACAATACACATAACAAGGAAAGAATACATAAAACATGAGAACAATGAGATAAACTTTATATAGGCAAGCAGAATCATACAAAATTTTTGCTAGGAGGCGATCGCCTCTTTGAAGAGGCGTCACCTCCTAACTAAAAGGTGACCTAGGATCGCTATATTACGAAGGGGTTACGCCAAGCAGAACACAACAGATTACATATTTCTTAACTCATAAGTAATTCTAAAACACGGGCAAATAAGCAGAATTTGATGCTATTAAACATAAATCTATAACTAATATTCAATGTTCTACATAATCATGCCTTCAATAAAACTTCAAATAGGCAATAATCATAAAAATAAATAAGAAAAGCTAAGAATATAGTTTTAACTGAAATGAAGTCTAAAAGTTTGAAAATAGGAATGCTTACTGACTTGAACACGTTTGATGCACCTAACTGAGCCCTCAGAACTTGGTTTGTTGATTTAAGTACTTTGAATGTAAGAGAACCTTCCTCTTCTTCAAGGATATAAACCCTCTTTAGCTAAAAAAAAACTTGTCTTTCTCTCCTTTTTCTTCTTCTTTACCTCCTCCTTTTCTCTCAAAATGTGTTCCTCTTTTTCTTAGTTTCTTTTTTCTATTTTTCCAGTGTCTAACCTCCTCTTCCAGCCCCCCAAAGCGTCTATTTAAGCTTTTTTTTCCTTTTCCTTTCTCAATTTCCCAAAAACCAAACTAAAATAAAAGATCATAATTTTTCATCATTTCCCTATTTTTTTCACCTTGCTTCTGCCTTTAAAGTTATGTTTTCCCGCACAAATCTACAGATTAGAGATATGTGGGTCCACTCCATATGTAATGAGGCCAAATATGTATTTCATGCAAAGTAGGCTGGCTACTGATGAGGCATGGCCTCATCGGGCCTTGGTCCACAGGCCAATGGACTTTTGGGCTTAAATTTGAAGTTTTGGGTCTTGACTAGGTGTTTTGGGCTCAACTAAGGGTTTTGGGCTCTCAAGCCCATTTTTAAAGAAAATTTTGGGTCCTCTTGCATTCAAAATTCATATTACCTCATCATTGGGCTTTTGCTGAGGGTTGATAAAATCGAGGGTGTCCATAATTTACGCCCTTGGTTTTTTAAAAATTGAATTTCTAAAATCAATTTTTTTGAAAAAGTAATAAATGCGACGAAATTAACAAGAAAACATACCTGACCTCCGAGCTTCGCTCGTGCCGTTAAACTAGGGAATTCAAAGCCGAAAGGTCAAATTTTAACAAAAATGTGACCATGATCCTCGGGTTTTCCTAGCTTGATCAGTCACTCATTAATATTTGAGGCGTGATTCTTGAGTTTTCCTAGCTTGAGAAGTCACTCAGTAGAGAAGACATACTTTGGGGATTCATTGCTTGACCAAACACTTCTTGAAACGTGAACTTCGAAGATTTATTGCCCGACCAGTCACTTGGTGAAGAAGATGCACTTCGGGGATTCATTGTCCGACCAACACTTCTTGAAACGTGAACTTCGAGAATTCATTGCATGACCAGACACTTCTTGAAATGTGAACTTCAGGAATTCATTGCCTAACTAGTCATTTGGTGAAGAAGATGCACTTCAGGGATTCATTGCCCAGCCAAACACTTATTGAAATGTGAACTTTGGGGATTCATTGCCTGACTAGTCACTTGGTGAAAAAGATGCACTTCGGGATTCTTTTCCCGACCAGACACTTCTTGAAATGTTTTGATTAGAAAATCTCTAACCTGAAAATATCCATATCAAGGGTACACCCGAGAAATAAAACCGTTCACTTTCATCATCATTAAATTTTTTTTATATAAAAGGACAAATTTTCTCTTTTCTTCTCTTTTTCCCTTCCTCTTCCTTTCTTTTTCCTTTCTTCCTTTCTATTTTCTCTCTTTCCCACATTTTCTTTTTTTTTTTCAAAAATGGACATTAGAAGAATGCCAAATTTGCCCAACTGGGATCCTGTATTACCCACCATTCGCTCTCCACGTAATCTTGGATTCACGAGAGGAGATACCATCCCTCCACTTGTGAATTTGAAGAGCCACATTTGTTCTTCGGCATCCAAAGAGGTTTGTACTCGAATCTTCTCATTTTTCTCCCTGGTTTCTCTTTACAGCATGATGCCTAGACATTTGAGGGTGTTGGAAACTTTCATGGGGCCCGAGTTTTCTATAACGAGCTCACAGATGACTAGAAGGACCGAATCCAGGACACCGGCTTTGAGGACTTCATTCTTTCTCTCCCGGAGGAGCAGGGGAAGATGGATTACCAGCCCCTTCACGCATTAATAGAGAGGTGGTTTGACACTACACACACCTTTCATCTCCCATTTGGAGAGCTAACTCTAGATCTTGTTGCACTTGTTGCCATTACTGGCATCGTATGTGCTGGAAACTGCATTTCCTTTGACACGAGCTTGCATCGGATGACTTTGGACATAGTTACTTATATCGAGCGCCTCCTCGGTATAGTCTCAGACACAAAGGGGACTCATACCATTAAGCTTGACTCGATTCAGAGCTTTTATACTCGAGAGAGAGTTGTAGCGATTACCACTCCTCGGGAGATCGATCAGGTGGTGCGGGCCTTCCTGGTATACTTACTTAGCACTACCCTTTTCACCTATACTACCAGTTCCATTGATTTGATATTTTTGATGCTGCTCCAGGATCTAAATCTGGTGTCCTCCTATAACTGGGGCAACTGCACTCTGGTATACTTACACCAAAGCATGGATAAGGTAGTGTGTGGAACGAAGAGATTTTGTGGCTTCGAGCATGCCACCCTAGTACTTTAGCTCCCTTTTGGTTTATTCTGAAAGTTTTTTTTTTGTTGTCCCCTGCTAACAATTTTTCTTTGTAGGTCTAGGGATTGAAGTTAGAGTTGATTGATGGGATGTCTCACATAGGAGATCATCTTATGGCTATCGGGAAGTAGGGTGCTAGTCATACTTGGAAGAGGCATCTGGCCCACGTACACATCCACAGAGAGCGGTTGAACTCTTTGACTCTGGAGGTGGTACCTACAAAACCCAAAGTTCTTTTTATAATTTTATTAATGTTGTTTACTCACCCGTTGTGTTTTTGCAGATACGGAGTGACCCATGGGGTCCAGAGAATAGGTAGAACCCTGAGATGGTTCGTTCTAGGCCACTTTCCTTACAGAGATCCTGCTCTGAGGTCCCAATTGCAGTTTGTGGTATTTCAGCAAGAGGATCTATAACTGGACCAGGGGTCCCCGAGTGAGGCTTGTCCCCATGTCTCCTCCCCAGTACATCTACTGGACGTATGAGTTAGAGGGTGAGGAGCTTGATTGGGCTTTTGCTGGAGAGCTAGCCATTGATCATACCATACAAGTGAAGAGATGGTACACGGACCTTGTTCGAACTCACCTCCTACAACGAGTGCCTTTGACTGTCGATTCCACCTCTCAGGTATGTGTTTGATTCTCGGCTCATATTTCTTAAGTTATCACATTCTAATAGGATTTCTCATTTTCAGGTTGCGACTATTAGACCTACACCTCTGGCTAGACCCTAGGCATGGGAGAGACCTCGCACTGATCAGGGTGGAGAGCGTACATTAACCAGAGAGCAGCAAATTAGACCTCCCACTGCTCCTTCTAGTTCTATATTATAAATAGTTACCAGTAACTTTGTTCATATTCCTGATCCTCTGGTTCATTGTTGGGTTCCTCCCGGGGAGTTATCTCGACAGTTCTTGACCTTAGATGAGAGTCTTGAGCCAACATGCACCCTTGAGGGGACTACTAACGCGAGTTCATCTTTGACCTATTTTCTAAATCATTCTTGACATATTTGTTAGCAATAATCATTTTATTAATAATGCATAATCCTTTGGAGCAAGGTCAGTACATGTACCGACTGATTAAGGCTCAAAGGGATTACATGTTGGATATTACCCAACAATAGAGGGTAAGTATTCTTCCTATACCTATATGTATGCGTGCTTGCATGATTTACTTACCTGGTATTTGCTTTGGATAGGATCGTGATGAGGTGAGTCAGGCGAGGATCACTACCCTTGAGTGTCAGATTAAAGTGCTTCAAATTGATGAGGATGCAGACAATGATGCTGAGGATGGAGGTGATGCCGAGCAGGGCAAGGATTCCGAGAGCACCGACTCAGATGCTCACTAGATTAGGAGCTTTCTTTGATCATGAGAATAATATATAACTGTTAATTCTGAAGTTTAGGAATTTTTCACGTTTTGTTCAAATGGGATACTTTAAAATTAATTTTTATTTCAACTGATTTCAATTTCAGAAGCCATTGAGTATTCTTGATTTACATGAACTTATTTTCTTATATATCTAAATTCCATATTTATAACTAAATCCATGCGATTTCACCCCGAAAATCATTCCTTCTCTGGTGGAGAGGCGATCGCCTCTTCAATGAGGTGTCGCTACTTTATTTCCTGTCGAAGAGGGATCACCTCTTCTTAATGAGGCATCGCCCCTTTAAAGAGGAAATCGTCTCATCGGTGGTCCTGCAATCCCCATAAAATCCCTAGATTCAAAAAAATCCCAATTTTTATTTCTGCTATTTTTTTTATTTTCTCTCTCTAAAACACATTTTGAACTCCCAACATGACTGAAAGAAGTTTGAAATAACTACAGTCGATCCTGAAAAGCTTGGATGGCGAATCTTAGGCTACATTAGAGCGGTTTCATCTATCCGTTTTTTGATCCTTACATGCAAAGAAGATTAATTTCCCATTCCTTTATGTTCTTGCTCAATTTTGGGATCCCCAAAAACATGTCTTCAGATTCAACATGGTAGAGCTATGCCCCCTGCCAAAGGAATTTGAAGCTATCATATGCTCTCAACTGGATTTTACTTGTCAAATTGTAGTTCCTTCGGCTCAAAACCCAAATTTACACTCCATGCAATACTAAATGGCTAGAATATTTAATTTTTCTCCTTAATTTTCTCTTCGGCACATTTTCGGCACTGAGATTCTAATAAACTCTCTCTTGAAGATTGTAGTAGCCGTGGATAACAAGGAGATGTATTGGCCTTGGATGATGGCTCTATGTCTTTAAGCTCAATTCCTGTTTGTTTCTTCTTCTGGCAACTATGACTTAAAGATTCTCCACATTCTGGACCAAGTGGAAGTAGGTTTCAACCCTTTTCCCCTTATCTTTGTAGAGACCATCACTGAGTTGGACAATTTTGTAGAAACCAAACAATTTTCTGGAAGTTCGCTGCTACTGGAGGTTAGCTTTCTTCGTTCTTCTTTTCATTTTACTGTTTTTTGTGATTTTATTCATTAATAACCTATATAGGCATGGTTTCATGAAAAACTGAGGTTGCTTGAGCCTCCCAGAGATATTACGCATTATAATGCTAAGCATTGTCGTACCCGAAGGCTTTATCACATTTCGAAAGATGCTCAAAGCTGGTTGTCTACATTTCCTGACACTTTGATCCAATGGATGTGTCCTTGGTAGAGATTGCAGCACGTGACCATTCATTCCTACACTCACTGTGTTCCTGAGGCTGGCTTACAGTTTGCCACTTTCTACAATCTCGCTCAGCTTTGCTGGCAATATGGACAAAAGCAGCTAATCATAGGGCTAGTCCATGAGTTTGAGCCTAAGCCCCTTTCTTAAAACTTTCTATATAACCTAATAGAAACCTGACCTCACAGAACTATTCTGAGGTGCATCGACTACAATGGAGATCTGTCCACCGATGATCAGTACAAGGAGTGGATTTAGTTACAACAGGCAGAACAAGATGAATTTATAAAAAATAAAAGAACTAGAGAGTTACAAACATCAAGTGTTCAGCAGAAGAAAAGAAGGCAAAATTAGTTAATGCAACTTAATTTTTATTTGCTTTTTATTGGATGGAATTTCCTTTTTAGTTAAACAATTTGTAATGGACACTTTATGCAATGTTTGACAGTAACAAAGGCAATCCATTTCATTTAAATTAAGCATAAAGTGGTTATACATTTTTGCTTCTAATACATCTCTTGTCATTAATTAGCTTGCCCTTGCAAGTTTTTCAACTAACTATTTTTCCCTTCTCTCTCCCCTTTTTTATGTCTTTAATTTTTGCTTGGACCGCCTTTTTTAGGTTTTCAATCTAGCAGGACTCTTTAATTTTTTATTTTTTTTTGTCTCTTACTTTTGCCTAGGCAGCCTCTTTATGAGGTTTTCTCCCTAGTGAGACTTCACAGAAAGTACTTCTTCAGCTTGTCTAGGTTGATGGGCTCTCTGAATTTATTTTCTTCCAAGTCTGAAAGTATAGCGACACCCTTAGAGAATAACTTCTTCACCAGGTATGGACCTTCCCAGTTTGGCTTGAATTTTCCTTATGGATCTATTATGATCGGCGTAGTCAATTTTAATACCAAATCGCCCTCTTTGATTTTACCCGGCTTAATTTTCTTGTTGTAAGCCCGAGCTATCCTTTTCTGATACAGTTGAGAATGATATAAGGCTTTTACTCTTCTCTCATCTAAGAGCATTAGTTGTGCCAATCGGCTCTCCACCTATTGGTATTCGGGAATTTTGGATTCTAAAAGCACCCGCATAGACTGAATTTCCACCTCCACTGGTAACACGGCCTCACACCCATATACTAAAGAATAGGAGTTACATCGGTTGATGTTCTAGCAGTAGTCATGTATCCTTACAGTGCGAATTGTAGATAATTTGACCAATCTCGGTACTTTTCCATCATCTTAGACAAGATCTACTTCACATTTTTGTTCACAGCTTCCACTGTACCATTTGCTTGTGGTCTATATGGAGATGATCTGTGATGCTTAATCTTGTATTCTTTCAACAAAGCAGCCATTTCTGCTTGAAATTGAACACCATTGTCAATAACAACATGATGAGGTAGTCCGTATCTACAGATTATATTCTTTTCAATGAACCTTGCCATCTATTTTAATCCGACAGTGGTATACAATTCTGCCTATCAACTATCACGATGTAGCGATGACCATTTGATGCGTTCGGCCTTATCTCCTTTATGATGTGAATTCCCCATACTGAAAACGGTCAAGGAGAAGTCATCCCCTGAAGTTCCATGGAGGGTAAATAGCTAACATCACCATATGCTTGGTAATTATGACATTTCTTTACAAATTTCATATAGTCAGTCTCCATCGTAAGCCAAAAGTAGCCTTTACGTGCTATTTTTTTAACCAACACTGTTCCATTTATATGCAGACCGTACACTCCTTCATGAACCACTTCCATAAGTTTACGGGCTTCATTTTTATCCATGAATCTCAAATGCACTCCAGTCGGTGTTATCTTATACAACATTCCATTATGGCTGATAAATTGGCGAGACAACATCTGAAGAGACATTCTCTCTTTTCTATCACCGTCTTCTGGAAATTGTCACGTTTCTAAATACTGTTGTAAATTGTAGAACCAAGATTTCTCTAAGGGGTTGATTGTTATCACTCTTATCTATTCATAACAAGGGATTCAGGACTTTACAATAGTATGAGTTTTGACCTCTGCCTGTTTTCCTCCTTCCCATGTCGAAGCTAGAGTGGCCAGGGCATCTGCTATCTGATTCTCCTCTCATGGTAAGTAGACAATTTTGCATTTAGCAAAGGATAACAAAATAGTAGTAGAATATTCCCATACAATCTCAGTTTACCTTCCCTCACTTCCCATTTGTTGGAGATCTGTTTCACCACTAATATGGAGTCTCCATATACCGTGATTTCATTTGGCTTGAGATTTTAGAGTGCTTCCAAACTAAAGATTCATATTCAGCTTGGTTATTGGTGACTTCAAATTCCGATCTTTTTACTATCGGGATCATTTCTCTGTCTAATGAGATCAGGATGACACTAATGCCTGCTCCTCTATTGTTGACCACTCCATCAAATTACATTATCCATGTTTAGATTTCTATTGCCCCCAGGTGCTCATCTGAGAATTCTAACTCCCATTCATGTTCATCACTCATGGGATTTTGAGCCAAGAAATATGCTATAGCTCTCCCTTTTATCACCTTTTTGGCCACATAGTCTATGTCGAACTCAATGAGCAGCACCAGCCATTTGGCCAATTTTCCTATAAATGACAAAGTCTGCTAGAGATACCTCAAGGGATCATGCCTAGAAACTGCTTGAATTCTATAAGACTGGAAGTAATGTCGGAGCTTCTTTGTTGCCCAAATCATAGCCAAACATGTCTTTTCCACTAAACTGTAATTGGCTTCATAAGGCAAGAGCTTTTTGCTCAGGTAATGCACTGTATGTTTGACCTTTTTGTGGTCTTCTTGAGCTAAATTACACCTATTGCTTCTCTTTCGATAGCTAGATAGAGGATCAGAAGTTTACCGGGTCTCAACGGCTATAATATTAGAGGATTCATTAGATAATTCTTAATAGTCTCAAAATATAGCTAACACTTATCATCCCAGATCATCAGTTGATTTTTTCTTAGGAGCTTGAAGATCAGCTCGTAAATAGTAGTCAGCTTAGCTATGAACCTGCTAATGTATTACAATCGCCCAATAAACCCTCTGACTTCTTTCTCATTTTTTGGCGCAGACATCTCTCAGATTGCTTTGACCTTGTCCGGATCCACCTCTATTCATTTTTGATTGATGATGTGTCCTAGCAGCTTTTTATAGGTTACCCTAAAAACATACTTCTTTGGGTTCAATCTGATATTGTACTTCTCAGCTCTGGTTAGGAACTTGTCTATAGCTTCAACGTGTCCTTCCCGTGTTGGAGACTTTACTATCATGTCATCCACGTATACTTCTATTTCCTTATAGACCATGTCACGAAGTAGAGTAGTAGCCATCCTCTAATAGGTAGCTCCTACATTTTTCAACCCAAATGGCATGATTGAATAACAGTAGACCCCCTATTCGGTGGTGAAAGAAGTCTTCAGCTTGTCAATCACTGCCATTATGATCTAGTTGTATCCCGAGAAACTGTCCATGAAAGAGTACATTATGCTAGAGGCTGCATTATTGACTAAAGTGTCAATATGTGGTAGGGAAAATCATCTTTCGGACAAGCCTTGTTTACATCCCTGTAATCTACACACATTCTTACCCTTCCATCCTTCTTAGGAACCGACATTATGTTGGCTAGCCATTGGGTGTCATCCACTACCTCCAAGAACTTCACTTTCAGCTGCTTCTCTACTTATTCTTTAATTAAGAGAGCCCATTTTAACTGCAATCTTCTTTTATTTTGCTTTACTGGTATAATGTGAGGATATGTAGGGATTTTGTGTTCTACAATTTTCCTATCAATTCCGAGCATATCCTCATAACCCCAAGCAAATATTTTTTATTTTTTCCTTAGCATTTCTTTTATTTTTATTCTCACATCAGGAGTCAAATTAGAAGTAATAAGTATATTCTTAGGATTATGACATGTGCCTAAATTAAATGATTCAATTTGCACTGAATTAATGTCAAACATATGCATGAAGTGATCATCACAAACAGAATAACCGTTAGGAAACACATCACATAAGTAGGCAAAGTCAGATCTTATTGCATTAACTTTGGAAAAGAAAAGATCATTAGTGTTAAACATGTTTGCAAGAGAAATGTCAAGATCATTATAGAAGACATCTATGATAGAATTAAAGACAAAAGGTTTGAAGTCATACTCCCCTTCCTGATCTCCAGCGTCTTTCAATTCTGCTGTAGTGGTGTCTTTTTTTGGCTCTGGAGTTTGCACTAATTCCTATACCATAAGTTCCTCAATAATAAATTCCTTGGCCCCACCTACATGCTCAGCGAAGATTTCAAATCCGGGGACTAACTTTTTCACTATCATCAACGGTTCAGGATTGTCGGTGTAAGGGTAATTAACGCCTTCCTCCACAAACGTCTCCCATAGTGCCTGCCACTTTTCATCCTTAGGCTTTGAGCTTTTGGATTTCTGATATCCCAACCCGTACTTCAAAATAGGAACCTTTGACTCAATAAACTCTGGTAGACCTTGTTGGTTCTTCCCCGGTCCCATTTCAGGCATGAAGTTCATGTTCTTCATCATGCCTGCTATTTTTGGATTTAATTCATCCTTATATATCATATAAACCTCAAAGCTCGGACTGATCAAAATTTCATTAGGAGCTAGCTTCAAAGCAGTGACTGCAGCTTCAGTTTTCGCTGTTATAATGACCACTCTTGCCTCGTGTGGAAATTTAATTTTCTGGTGCATAGTTGATGGCACTCCTCCCAAGGGATAAAACCACGACCTTCCCAATAACACGGCAAAGGTGACAGGAATATCGATGACATGCAAGTTGACCCAAACCTTAAGGGGTCTTGTCTTAACCAATGCCCTAAAGGTTCCTTCGATAGGCCTTTTCGTGTCATCATAGGCCTTAATGACTACTTCAGATGGCTTCAAATCAGACACTGCCAATCCTAACTTAGGAAAGATTTTTAAAAGGCACACATTGATAGCGGATCCGTTATCCACCATCACACAACAAGTGAGTTTCCCTTTCACTTCGGCCTTTATGAACAAGCCTTTACTATGGTCCCTGCCTTCTGAAGGTAGGTCATCATCTATAAAAAAACAATTGCCCCCTGAGGGCTCTCTGTTAGTGAATCCACCATTTGGTTGGGAGTATGAGTTGCTAGAATTTTCCTATGATCAAAGGCCATAACCAACGCCTCTCGATGGGCTTTGGAGTGCATTAACAACTCTCAAATGTTGGCGAGAGTCTTCTTATCTCTCTTGGTTTCAACGACCTTCTCATTAACTTTCTCCTTCCTTTTCGATTCTTCTTTTGAACCGGTTTTCTCTTCCTCCAACCCTATAGATCAAGCTTTTACTTCCTTCTTTTCATTCTTTTTAGCTGATTGGGATTTCTTTCCCTCATCACTCTTCCACAGATCAATTTGCCCCTCTTCCTCATCATCAAAACTCTAAATATCAAGAATTTTTACACTTAGTTCCATAGGCTGCTGATTTAGATGCAGGTTCTTAGTTTTAGGTTTTAGGGATGTGGATGTGGCATTAACAAAGGAATTAAGGACTTGTTCCTCTGTCAAGCCGGTGTTATCAAGAGAATGCGGGGATTAGGCGATGGCACATTACGGTAATTGGGTAAAGGGTTATTTCGGGTGTTGAATTTTCTGGTTTCAGGGTCGGTGATTTTGCCTGAATTAATTAAATCCTGGATCTCATGCTTCAGGTGATCGCAGCCATTAGTATCATATTTGATGGTCTAATGATATTTGCAATACAACTTTGGGTTATCATTTGGGAAATGTGGTCTTTGAGGTAGAGGTCTTAAAAGGTTGTTCTTAATCAACTTTTCTAGGAATTTAGAAAGAGGTTTTCCTAAATAAAAAAACCTATGGGGTTGCCCAACAATATTGACTTGCAAGTTACTTATTGGTCCCATCACACTACTGGATCTAGTCCCTTCCCTGCCTACAAATCTTTCACTGAAGAATTACTTATCTTGCACTAGGTCAGACTCTTTCTTTACCCCAAATCTGTGTAGCTCCTAAAAGTTCTTGATCCCGAGATCTCTCAATTTCCTTGAAAGTAATGGAACACAACCTTCCATTACTATAGTCAACTAATCAGATTCTACTGGTCTATGCTTCATTTGTGATAGCTTTCCTCTCCATCTAGTTAAGTACTCAGTGAAGGACTCGTTGAACTTCTATTTTGTGTCCTGTAAGTCCCTTAGAGACACCTCCATTGGGGCATTTACCATATTGCTTCATAAACGCAGCACAAAGTTCCTTCGAATCACTTTGCATATGTGGTTCTAGAGTATAATGCCAATGGACTGGACCGCTTCCAAGGACAGAGGGAATTGCTTAACAATTTGAGATTTAGTTAATTTCGTTGCTTGCATATGGGTCACATACTGTTTTAAATGCAACTGAGGGTCATCGGTTCCAGAATATTTCTTCATGTCTGGGAATTTAAACTTTCGAGGTAGAGGGTCCTTAGCTTTATCTAAATCAAAGCTAGTGTAATCCATCGGGGCATCAATCCCCTTCTCTTTCATCATCATTTGCATCTAACCACAGTCTTGGTGATGTCTTTGGCCCAATCTGACTTTTTTACATCCTTTGTATCATCCACCCTTTGTCGGATCGCTTGTTCTATTGAGAGAGTTTCCTGATCATCTTCTATTTCCCGTCGCCCAGAATTTTTTGCGTCTAGATTGAAAGGCTGTGACTCTTATCTATCTTGCCTCCTTGTTTTTGCCATCATTTCTCGCATGATTATACGAGTTTATTCAGCAATCTCTGCTTTTAATTTCTCCCCAAAAGCCTCAGGATCAAACCCTGCCATCTATGTCTCTTCAGATATCCGAATTAATCGACCAGTTTCAGACCATCTCCATGTAGAAGATCGATACGGATCTATATCTGCAACCACCACAGATTAGAAATATGTATGATGTGTATGCATGATATGCAGATTTACCTTAACATTAAAAGAAATAAACACACGTCCTATTTATGCATAACAAGTAACAAGACACAACTCTTTAAACGATACCTTCACCCTTATTTCTCCCACACACGTGTTCAATGGCAAGTTTCTTATCCTAGGATTATTGGCCTGGTTTTAATCATCAACAGGGGATAACAAAACCGATGTATGCAATAAATTCTCAAGACGATAAAAACCAGTAGCAACTCTTTCAAATAAATCCAAAGTCCATTTTAATGGGCCGTAATGGGCATGAGAGGCCCATCTTGGCATAGTCTATTTGGTGATGGGTTTGGGCTTTATTACAAGCATTACTATATGGCATAAATCACACACATTTGGAAAAAATTCTGGTGGTGGTTACTAAGTCATTACATGAGCTGAGTCAAGGGTAATAAGCTTCGGCTACCACAGCTATATTCATTCGTCATGTCTCCCCACTCAAGAGTCCGTGCGACGTGGATGAGTACATGCTATGAGTGACAATAATTGAATATTCCACCACCAGGTTTGAGTGAAACACAGGTAGCGAGGCAAAGACTATTGTCATGTTATTTGGGACTTGAGTGCTCATTTGTGTGGAAATGTGTAGTGAATGCAAGAAAATGCAAAGGAAATAAAGAAATAATCAAAGACGATAAATTACAAAACACTTAGAATTAGTTTCTCTATCCCCAGTGGAGTCGCCACTGTAGGCGGTGGGGTTAACCGCACACCTAAGTGCTCGGCGACCATAGCACTGTGCAAGCTCAAGGTCTACTAGGAAATACAAAATGGGCTTTTGGCCCATATTGAAGATGGAGTCGCCACTCGGATGAAAGCTGGGACACATTATACAGCAACTGAATTCTACGGAGGTTCCCAAAAGCCGTCATCAGAGATCGGGTTCGGAAACTGAGTGTGGGCTTTCGAACGCCCACCCAACCTTATAGTTGGCCTTCGTGTGTGTTTTGCATTTTTATTACCCTTGATTATTAAATTATTCCCTTATTATCGTTAAATTGCAATCATTTTCAGTTTTCATGTCTTACTGAATTCGCACATTAGTCTTTTTTTAAGCTTATTGTCCTAGAACATATCACAAATAATTGGCAATAAATAATAAAGGGGAAAGGATTAGGGATTACAAGAATCGACTTCAAATTAAAGTAAAATAAACCACGAATAAACTAAAAGTAAACCAAAAACAAATCGAAGGCAAACCACGGGTGGATCCTCTCAAGAACTAATTAAGGAGATTAACCCCTAACGATTAAGAAAATCACTCTAAGGTCCCTGCAAAACTCGGAGGATCAGACTTTTCACAAATAAAAGAAACTATGAAGCAATAAAGAGAATTCAATCTTGCTAACTTCATACGTAATGAACACAAATACTTAAGCAAATATAAATAAATAGTTGATTAAACACAATATATTGACTCATCACGTGCAATACAATACACATAGTAAGGAAAGAATACATAAAGCATGCGAACAATGCGAAATAAGCTTAATATAAGTAAGTAAAATCATCAGAATTCTGGCCAGGAGGCGATCGCCTTTTTGAAGAGGCGTCGCCTCCTGATCAAGAGGCGACCTAGGATCGCCACATTACAAAGGGGCGATGCCTCTATGAAGAGGCGTCACCTCTTCAACAGAACACAATAAATCACATATTTCTTAACTCATAAGTAATTCCAAAACACAGGCAAATAAGCAGAATTTGATGCTAATAAATGTAAATCTACAACTAATATTCAATGTTCTACATAATCATGCCTTAAATATAACTTCAAATAGGCAATAATCATAAAAATAAGCAAGAAAAGCTAAGAATATAGTTTTAACTGAAATGAAGATCTAAAAGTTTGAAAATAGGAATGCTCACTGACTTGAACACATTTGATGCACCTAACTGAGCCCTCAGAGCTTGGTTTGTTGATTTAAGTACTTTAAATGCAAGAGAACCTTCCTCTTCTTCAAGGAAATGAACCCTCTTTAGCTAAAAAAAACTTGTCTTTCTCTCTTTTTTCTTCCTCTTGACCTCATCCTTTTCTCTCAAAATATGTTTCCCTTTTTCTATTTTTCCAGTGTCTAACCTCCTTTTCTAGCCCCCCAAAGCCTCTACTTAAGCTATTTTTTCCTTTTCCTTTCTCAATTTCCCAAAAACCAAGCTAAAACAAAAGATCATGATTTTTCATCATTTTCCTATCTTTTCCACCTTACTTATGCCTTTAAAGTCATGTTTTCCTATACAAATCTGTAGATTAAAGATATGTGGGTCCACTCCATGTGTAATGAGGCCAAAAATGCATTTAATGCAAAGTAGGTCGGCTACTAATAAGGCGTCGCCTCATCAGGCCTAAGTTGAAGAGGCGTCGCCTCTTCGAAGAGGCGATCGCCGAAGAGTTAGCATCACAACTAACTCTTGGACTTCAATTCAACGCATTAACTATATGTGCATTACTACTCATTACATTGATGCTGAGTGGAAGCTCCAAAAAAAATCATTTCATTTGTCCCTGTTACTTCACACAGGGGTGAGTACATTGCAAAATGTTTAAAAATATTTCTTCTTAAATGGGCTGTCAAAAATATTTTTGCTGTGACAGTAGATAATGCATCTTCAAATGACACTGCACTTGGTTTTTTTAACCTATTTATTTAAAAATTTTGTTGTTAAAATTGTTAAAACTCGTAAAGTTCAAGATTTTTTAAGAAAATTAGACTAATATTGAATTGTATTTGATCAATTCATTTTTTAACATCTTATAAAATGCTGTAGTATTTAATGTTGCTATAACACCAAATTTCTTTTAATTAAAAAAATAATTTAGTAAATTTAGAATTATTTATATGACATTGAAAATATGATTTTAATTTGTTATTTTAACAATAAAAAATAATTTAGTTGGTGAAATAACAAATTGAAATCATATTTTTAGTGTCATATAAGTAATTTTAAATTTACTAAATTATTTTTTAATTAAAAGAAATTTGGTGTCATAGCAACATTAAATACTATAACATTATATAAGACATTAAAAAATGGGTTTATAACATATAATTTAATATTTACCTAATTATCTAAAACAAATTCTAAATTTTACGAGATTTAACAATTTTAACAACAAAATTTTTAAAAGAAAATATGTTAAAATTGCTAAAGATTGTAAAATTTATAATTTTTTTTTATAAATATCAAAAAAATGTATTAAAATTATTAAAAAATATAAATTTTAAATATTTTTAAATAAAAATTAAAAAAATATGATAAAATTATTAGAACTTGTAAAATTTAAATTTTTTTAAAATAATTAGACTTAAAATAAATGTAAAAAGCACCCTCAACCAAGATAAATTAAACCAAACCAAACCATGCACTGAACGCGAGTGACGCAATATGCTGAGCATATTTCAGGGAAGAAGTAAGATCTAAGCCGTCGGTTAGAGTCATCGTCAAAATAATACTGTCCCGAGAGTCCTAAGTAAATACCGGTCCCATAAGAAAAAATTCCCCGAAATTCGACGTGGACCCACTTCTTGATTACGTGCCAAGGAAGGAGATGGGGTTTGCCTCTCAAATACACAGCGTCTAGCTAACGCAGTTCTAGGACCTGCCACTGATTGGCCAATCACCCAATAGTCAAAAATAGGTGAGCAAAAAAATCGATTTTCAACTGATGTCAGATGTTATCGACCTTATTTGATCATATCCAGTGAAAAAGACCAAGGTCTGAGGCGCCATACGGAAGAAACTAGTCAGCCACACTCCAATTTCTTAGTCTTTACTCCTTCCCTCCTTTTTACTTACTATTTATCTCTGCCTCAGCGAAGTGCAGCAGCAGCAGAGCGAAAATGGCTGAATCATCGTCTCCAACGTCTTCTTCATACAGCTCCTCACATTCTTCTCCATTTCTACAACCCGAATTCTCGTCTCTACCAATAATGTCGCTTAGACGGAAAATCGTCGACAAAATCCTCGAAAATCGCGTCACTCTCATTTTTGGCGAGACTGGCTGTGGTAATCTCTTTTTGTTTACCGTTCTATTTTGTTTCATTTTTGCGTCGCCCGTACTGTCTTTTTTCGTTGTTGTTTTTTACGATCATGTCATGAGGCAGTGTTTGGCTTGAGAAAACCGAAAGGAAGAAGAAAGAAATCTGCTTACATGCTGTCTTCTAAATGATCATATAGAACTAGAGTAAAATGGAAAGCTGTTTTGAGTTAATTTCACACCTGACATGAGACTTCCTTGCATTTATAAGCTTAAGTGCATTTAGATGATTAAATTCACATTTGCAATTTCTATACAAGCGTATGTCGATACAATTTTTTTTTTTTTTTCTCATATGTTGTTAGGGTGTATTTTGATTTGATTCTGTTAATTTGATTTTAACTAGAATTTTGCAATAATTGATTTTCATTTTCTTGTTTAGTGCACTAATATGTATATATAATGGATGTGGACATGGATTTCCAAGGCAAACCAAAGTATGTTTTGTCATTCTATGTTGCTTTACTTAGATCCAGTGCCGAATTTGCAACTTGCACTATGTTAAGTAAATCTTTTATTTGATGATTCAAACATTTGTATCCATTTTCACTTTAGATTTCCTCCAATTTCATTTTTGGTCTCCCATTTTGCTTGGCCGTGAAAGCCCCCATACTGCAGTTTCTTTTTCTCTTAAATTTTCTTAACATGTCTCTGTCTCATGGTTATTGTCGGCTTTCCAAATCTACTTTCAAGGAAAGAGCTCTCAAGTACCACAGTTTCTTTTGGAAGAGAACATGGAACCCATTCTGTGCACACAACCCAGGAGATTTGCTGTTGTTGCTGTTGCTAAAATGGTAGCAAAAGCTCGTAACTGTGAACTGGGAGGAGAAGTTGGATATCATATAGGCCATTCAAAGCATTTGTCAGCAAGGTACTTTTAACTAGTAAATTAGTTTTACATGTGTGTTCATCAGCCTTTTTTAGCTTTGGATCATTACTTCTCATTTGTGGTACTCTTATATGCTATTTCTCTTCTTTTATCAATTTCCTCAAACCATTTTCCAAATCTACGTTCTGCATTTGATTTTTTTCTGAGTTGAATTCAGGTAACCACCTAATGCTGGAGATCATGCATAACTGTGTTTTGTTTTTCCTCTCCAACCCACCCTCCACATCACATATAGTCTGGAAAATGCAGATATGAGGACTTTTGCCTCATCTTTCTCTTGGTTTCCATTAGTTCCTTGGTAGCATGCATCTTTTAGAAATTTATACTCCAATTTTGTCTATTTAATTTTTCAGGTCAAAGATTGTCTTCAAAACAGCTGGTGTTTTGTTAGAGGAAATGAAAGAGAAAGGATTAAATGCTCTCAAATACAAAGCCATCATTCTTGATGAAGTGCATGAAAGATCTGTTGAATCTGATCTCGTTCTGGTCTGTGTCAAGCAGTTTCTGTTAAGGAACAATGATCTGAGGTGGATGTTTTACTTTTATTTATGTGCAGTTTAACCATGCCTATGAATTTTATAAACCAAACATAAGCAGTTTACATCTTGTTGACATATTTGAAAAACGCATGTTCTGCTTTCTTGTGAACTCATTTTTATGGTTAATTTTATGAGTGTACAGCGCTATCTCTTATATTACGGTCATTTCTCTTTGGTCATGTTACCTGATGGTGTGATGAACTTTGATTTGCTCAGGGTGGTACTGATGTCTGCAACAGCTGATTTTGGAAGATACCGTGATTACTTTAAAGATATTGGCAGAGGTGAAAGAGTTGAAGTGGTTGCAATCCCAAGTTCCAACCAGCAAGTGCTTTTTCAGAAGAGAGTTTCATATCTTGAACAGGCAATTACTTGTTCCCATGGAATTGCGTGAACGAGATTTAATGCTTCAAACTTCTATCAGTTTTCTGCATAATTGCTCCCTTCGAAAACTCTAGGAGCATGGAAATACAAATTCTGCTAACATAAATGTTATCTGCTGACATAAATGTTTTCTTTGCTGATTGTCTTTATGATTCTTCTGCTTTTGATTCAGTAAAACTATATTGAATTGAGTGCTTCAATTCATTTTTCCTTAACATTCACATACTTATAATGATTGCAAATATTGTTTGAATTATATAACAATAATGAGTATACAAGATGAAGTATGTGATGTTCTTTAAACCTGGATATTAGAAAATTTTGTCAAAGAATATGGAAAATCATTTTTAGTTCTAGATTACTGCATATGCATGTTAGGTTATGGCAGTTGTGGAGAGTGGAAACTTTTTAAATCAAAGTCACTACTTGAATATAATTGATGATATTTTCCTGTTCTCTGAACAGATAACTGAGTTTCTTGGAATAAGTTCGGAGTTACTGGCTACCAGATATTGCTCAGGACCAAGTCCTTCTACGGCAGCTGCTGACATAAAACCAGAAGTGCACAAACTTATTCATAATTTGGTTATGCACATTCATGAAAATGAACCAGACATTGAAAAGGGCATATTGGTTTTCCTTCCCACCTACCATGACCTGGAGCAGCAGTATCATCTTTTGAATTCACATGGTTCATGTTTTAAAGTTCACATTTTACATGGGAGCATTGAAACTGAACAGGCTCTCATGGCTATGAAAATCTGGAAATCTCATCGTAAGGTATGCCTTTAATTGACTCTGTCTTTTGGGAAAGTTGAATTCTAGTTACTTGCGATAATATTCCTTTGTTATTATTATTACTTTTTAGGGGGGTGGTGTTATGGAGAGTTGAAGTTTCTTTTGTTGTTCAAATTTGAAATAATGTTGCTTGAATTTTGTTGTGCACTTTATTTTTTGAATGTTCTAGGATGGCTTAATTCTTAAATACACTATGTGATGTAAGCTAAATACAGGGTTCATGATTTTTGAAGCAGTTTCCATACATGGGATACTGGACAATGATTTGAATTATTGAATATGCAAGAGTGTTACTCTGTATATGTTTCTTTCATAAATGTTTATATACATCAAACTTTTGTCATCTGTGCCAATTCAAGATTGTATCACGGTCGTAGCTGTTCACTTGAAAGTACTCTTGCATAGGTGATATTGGCCACAAATATTGCAGAATCTTCTGTGACAATACCAAAAGTAGCATATGTGATTGACTCGTGCCGATCTTTGCAAGTATTTTGGGATGGCGCTAGAAAAAAGGATGCTGCAGAGCTTGTATGGGTTTCTAAATCTCAGGTAATTGCAGGATTTTACAGGTTGACGTTGTACTTTCCTTACATTATCCTTTACTAGTTTCAGTTGATATTTTAGGCTGATCAGCGAAAAGGGAGAACTGGTAGAACTTGTGATGGCCAGATTTATCGGTTGGTCACAAGATCATTTTTCAGCAAGCTTCAGGAACATGAGTCTCCAGCTATACTCCGGTTATCATTGCGGCAACAAGTTCTCATGGTTTGCTGTGCTGAATCTAAAGCCATTAATGATCCCAGGGGTATGATTATACATTCTAAGCTTGTTGTAAATTGTAACGCTCAGTTATCTGCTTAATTGAATGGCTCAATTATTCTTTCCAAAGATTTTACCACTGCACAGAGAAAATATTTTGTTGTGAATGAACAAGATAGAGTAATTGTCCATCAGACAGTCTTAATTATCTTTCATGCGGCCATGCCATTGAAAAATTGGGTGTTTTGCAATGTTATTCTGAATTATAGGGAAGCATGAGGTGAAGAATCTTTGTATGTTGGAATGAGCTTATGTGGAAATTTCCTATTCAACTCAAAGGCTTTTTCTGGTGTTCTACTAACTTGTTCAATTGACTTAGGTCACTCATTGTAATACGGTTTATATTGGCTTATTGTTAGAGCTCACTCAGATGAATTGCATATGAATCAATTTATTGGTTTTAATGGAATGGCAAAAGTCAAGCTAGATGGACCATGCTGCTAGTCTTTTTCTTACTTGACCCAACCTGCTCAATCCACACTCGGAGTTGAGCTAACTCCTTGAACCTGCTGTTGCATAACTTCTGCACAGGCATCTTCAACCCTGTGCACTGAATTTTAGATGGTCTTGTGCACTAGTTGTGTGCCCATAAGCTGGTACTGCATTTTTAAGCTAAGCTTGCTCCTGAACCTGCTATAAGTTTTTGCAACTGTTTCATAGTCTTGAACACTGGAACTGGAGAGCATGCCATGAACTGTGGCTGGCTTGTGCAGCTGCTGCATGGGCATCTTCAACTTTGTGGCTTGAATTTAGCTGACCTTTCACTCTAGTTTTGAAATTGGCTTCTATAGTGAAAATTTTATTTAGCTGACATACTTTATCTATCATGGTTATTCTGTTGTAACTGTAAGTTTTATAATGTGCTAGCAGTTGACTTGTTAGCAGCTTATGTGAATCAATAATAAGCAACTGTATTTGAACTGAAATATATGTTTATGATGGATCCTGCAAATTGAGTAGGACTCTAACCTGTGAAACTTTGATTAGTCTTGTTACAGAAGACTCTGGATCCACCTGAGCCTCAAGTTATTGAAGATGCATTAAACTTGCTGGTCCGCATAAATGCATTGGCTAGAACCTCTGCAAGAGGCCGATTTGAGCCTACATTTTATGGACGGTTGATTATGAGCTTCTCATTGTCCTTTGATGCTTCTGTTATAGCACTCAAATTTGGAGATGTTGGTTTGTTGCGTGAAGGTATTCTGATTGGTACATTGATGGATGTACTGCCTAAACCAATTCTTCATCCTTTTGGAGATGAACATTTGGTATTGCCTTATAAGTGAACTTGTTCTATATGCTTTCTAGTTGGACAATTCTGTCTGCCTCACCAATTGATTTTATACTTCAGTTTGCAGAGTACACTTATCGTTACTTTGGTGGTGATTGTAACAATATGGTGCAAATTGGTCGAAAGGAGATGATATTAATGGGAAACTTGTGTGCATATCAGTTTTGGCAACGTGTGCTTAAGGTATGATTGCATGTTTGGAAGACTTTTTGAGTAGAATTGTGATGTATGATTTGAGCATTATTCCTTTCTGTGCAGGATAAGCATCGTCTTGACCACCTAAAACGACTTTCTGAGTTTGATGAAATGAAAGCTGTAACCTCACTACTGCTGAAGATTGAAGAGGAATGGTGCTCATTCCATAATCTTGTGCAGTCATCTCTACATCAAGTGTCTGAGATGTGTATGGATTTCAATATGTTTTTCTTCCAGTGCTTTTACCTTATTTTCTGGAAACATATCTGGACTATGATTGTTATTAGACTCTCTCTTCTTTTTCTCTTTCCTGTTTTTGTAAATGAAAATTTTAGTATGCTTATATTCTTTGTTCTCTTTTCTACCAGATGAAGATATATTAAATTCACTGCATCGGTTTCGTCCCCAATTTTTCAGTAAATGTGATGGCCTACCAACCTATTATCATCCTTATGAATTTGGGCATGTGTGTCTTCTAAAAACCCTGCAAAATGGAGATGCAGTTACTGTTGCCGCGGATGATGAGCACCACGAGCCACCTTCTGAAATTAAAAAATGTTGTGCTGTACCTTTTGTTGATTCTTGTCACTTTCAGACTATTAATGTGGCGAAAAAATTGTCAACTATTGTTAAAGAGGTGAATAAGCTTTATAGCCTTGTGCTTGGATTTTGGAATGTCAACAAGCTAATTATTTCATTAAATTGTTGCACTTGACAGGTAACAGTTCTATTGACAGATGATGCATCTGGGAATGATGCTAGTTATGTGCATGACAGTGCATTGGACAATGATGCTAGCTATGTTAATGATGTTACATCTCATGGCATTGGGGAGGCCTCTTTATGTGTATACTTCGTTAATGGATCCTGCAACAAGGGCAGTGAATGTTCATTTTCTCATTCACTTCAAGCGAAAAAACCTGCATGCAGATATTTTTTCACTTTGCAGGTATTTTGCTTCTGCTGATCACATTCTATATTTGCTTTAATATCATTATATGTATTTGTATTGATTTATAACATTTATGTCTTTGGTTTTGGTAGTTAGCTCAATAATACCACTGTCTTTTCTTGGGAAAGCATTGTAGCTTGGACCTTTGGCAACTTTAAGACTTTTAACTATGATTAAAGAAGTCTTTTTTTTTTTTGTCTATTTTGTCAAATGTTAAAGAATGCAAGTACTGAATATAGCTAAACTCTAGGTGGCTAGTACAAATCTCAAATTACACTCTGAGTCAAAAATTAAAATATGACAAAAAACAACTGCAAATCACAAATTTCAATTACAAATGATCCTCAGAAAATCTGGAGTAGCTCCAGATAGGTCCATAGGTGCCCTTTAGAAGAATGCACTGCTGAACACCATCAATTGATGGGAAAATTGTGGAGACTTAAGTACCGTTTGCCCAAGAAGGGGCATGGCCAACTGGACCTAGCTATGTGGCTACCTTATACCCAAAGGTCGACTGGTGAAAAATGTATTATTCAATATTTTATAAAGCTTAGATTTAAACAAAGAGCTTTTCATAGAATAGAATGGAGAAAAAGGATTTTATGCAGCTGACTCTGATTTAGTTCAGGAATCACTTTTAGTTGTGTTGATGATGTGTGACATAATTATTTTGCAGTTGCAATTGCAAATTGCAGCAGAACTTTTTTACATTCTATTGATATGAATCAGCAACATTGGTTTCTTGCTTATACATGATTGTCTTTGATAATTATATTAACTGATCTGTGAATTCATCTGCATCATTGACATTTGTCAATATCACCCTTTATTTTTAATAACAATGTGGGTTATATCTCTTGTTCTTTTGCATGTTTCCTTCAAAATTAATTTGGTAACCTGTACTTAGGTGGGGGATAGCAGCTATGCTTGAGTTATAATGATTGTGAGGGCATAGATAAATTTGCCTGTTAACAAGGAATGAAGCATGATAACAATGAATAAAGCATGAGATTTATGAAGCACAATGGAGCATACAATAGGTGAGAAAAAAATGCAAAGTACAACTGTAGAAGCATTTTGAGTCTCCTCACCTGCCTCAACTATTATTGTGGGCATCTCTGAGATGTTGCGATTTCTGTGCAAATTCGTGATTGCTGCTTAATGTTTTGCTAGTTTTGTTTTCATGATTTCTAACAGTAGTGAAAGGATGTGCAGGGTTGTCGAAATGGAGAGTCATGTTTCTTTTCACATGACTTGGGTTCATCAGTATCATCATTTAGCCCAACACCATGCCTGCCAGAAGATGATGTTGTTAATGCTGCTTCCCTTCTACAATTGTTTCCAACATCTTCGGATGGATTTGTTCTCTTATTAGATGATCAGGACCTGCATTTCTCCTCAAATTTTGCTCGCTTGTATGATCCGTCCAAAATTATATCCACAACATGCATGTCTGATACCTCCTTAAGCGATCCATTGTTAAAGGATGTCCAAATCCTGTGGGATCTTGATCACCCCTACCAAACGATAATTTCCAAAGCAGGGAAGAATTTGATTCCATGGAGTGAAATTAAGTGCATGCTCTGGTTCCCTAATTTTGACAGTCAAAGTGAAAATTTGGAGGGACAGAAAATTCTTATGCAGAATTTCTTTGACTATTTAGCCATCAGAATAATAGCTGATTCCTTGTATGACCTGCGAGTTATCATCACGATGAACAATATCAAATTTTCACAGTTGCAGGTAACTGTTTTTCCTCAGGAGGTTCATTTTCTGCTCTTTCCAATGCTTGAACCATAATTGTAAAATATTCATTTATAGTCGCAAATACATGTATCCATTTGTGCTACGGTGCATATATATATATATATATATAGCTAGTGTTAATTTTATAAATAGCATAATGCTCCCAAATATGTGTGGCAGAAATCTGTTGTTTGTACTGATACTAATGGATATGGTGATGTTTATGATGTCAACATGATTTCAAAGCATGCTGTTGTTGTCTTAGGTGGAAAAGCTGGGCAGAGATGGCTTCTTTTTCCTGAGAGAGTCCTTTCCTTTTGATGAAGCAAGCTTTGGAGAGTTATCAGATGCGGTGACAACTAGGAAGCCGATGTTGGCATCAAAGCCTGTTTCATATGTTTTTGACTTGCAGCCACCTACAGATATTCAGTTTGATGACTATGCAGCTGCACTTCACAATTGTCTGCATGATATCAATGGATGAACATAGAGGATCTCCGGCTGCTTTGTTCATGATCTCGCCTTTTACATTTTGAATCTGAGTTGTAAATACGAGAGAAAAAAGTCACTGGAAACCGGGGCATGATCATGCAGTAGTAGCTGACTTGAATATGCGATGGATATTTTATCTAAACACCAGTTGGGCAGTATATTTTGGTTTAGATTAGTTCATTTCCTCGAGCTTTCGTATTTGGAGTGAGGTTTTAGATAAGGTTATTTTTAGTTGGGTCAAACTGATAATATGTTTTAACTTATTGACTGATACGATGGCATAAGTGAAATGATTTTTAAGGATACGAATTAAAGGGGAGCATGCTTCGCGAGGCTCTGTCGCATATTTGTGAAGTAATGAAGACCAATGATGTCATCCACCATGGACCGCGGACCATGGTCTGGTTTATAATATTAGATAAAATAATATGAGAAATAAAAATTCTTATTTTATGAGAAATAATTATTTCTCAGATTAAATTTATATGGAAAACGGTGGAAAATTGGAAGTTATGACACCATTCTATTTTTTTTCCATGAAAATTGTTCAAGACAAATTAATTTTGAAGGTTATGAATTTAATGTTTAATTTTGGTCTTAATTTTTAATCATACGAGTTAAAAAGCTTTAATTTTATATTATAAAATTATATAAAAATAGTCTCAAATGAAATTCTCTTTGGTAAAATGATTTTACTTTTGAATTTTACTCAATTATTTTATACAATCTTTTAATAAAAATTTTAATTTTAATTTTGTTCAATTTCATCTTTTAATTTTTAATTTTTATCTATTTAACTCTTCTTACACACCAGATAAACTCATGCATTTAACTCGTGTGAAGTTTAAATAGATAAAAAATAAAAGTTAAAAAGTAAAATTGGTAAAAAATAAAAATTATGTAGATTAAATAAATAAAAATTAAAAATTAAAAATAAATAAAATAAAAAATAATTAAATATAATTGAGAGATGAAATTGTACATTCTGCCAATTCTCTTTCATAAAGGAATGAAAGGAAATATATATATATATATATATAAAAGAAAATCTGAAACGAAGAAAGAGATGCATGTGTAGCAAGTGGACCACACGCGACCAAATTCCTTATTCGCATTGGCTATTGCAACTGTATCTAGACTCATCATTTTCATCGTCATCCTCACGTCTCTAAACTGAAAAAACTACTGCTTCTTCTTCTTCTTCTTCAGTTGTGATATCTGTACCAATCGAGCTAAAGTTAAAAACTAGGTTCAGCTCAGCTATCTATTTGTCCATATTCGAGCTTCAATCCTGTCAAATGTCACACAGAACCCTAGATTCTCGCCATTCCATAGATTCCTGCACCTACCAGCTCCATTCTTGGAGACCTTTCCACCTACAAACCCTAGACTCCGATCCTCCTAAACCTTACTCTACCCGCCATACTCTCACTAAACGCCCTTGCCTCTCCGATCGCACCACTTCCTTTCCCATTGATTCTATCGACATCTCCAAGCTCTCTATCATCGACGACGACAAGCCTATTCCCTCCGCCAGTCCCTACAGCCGCGGTAGCTTACGTCTCATTGCCCGCAAACGCCGCCGTCGTGGTTCCCGGTCGGTGTCTGGCCGGAGCTCCGATCGGAGTGGAACCCGACGGTGTTGCTCTGTTGGTGCGTCGGCTGCTCACGGTACTTGCTCTGACTTTCCTGTGGCGGTTGGGACCGATTCTAGCGGCGAACTCTTCGGTAATGGAGACAGTAATTGGGGATCGGATGTGAGCGAAGCGAGGAATTCGTCGAGGAGGGAAAAGGATAGGGAAAGAGAGGAGAAAGAGAATTTAATTGGTGCCGGGTGCGGGCAGTTTGGTAATTTTGATAATCAAGGAAATGAATCCGGGTATGGGAGTGAACCGGGTTACAGAGGAGATGCGGAGTTTGGGTATGAAGACGAGGTCGATGAAGAGGAAGATGATGCCAGGTTGTTGTTTTGGGGTGATCAATTTGGAGGTACTGATTAAACCAATAGTGATTATTTTAGCTTTCCTACTATTACCATATATTGCTTGCTTGGTTTTGTGCTCTGCCTGTAGCAATATTAATCCGATTGTTAATTTATGTGACTAGTTAAATTAGTCAAATAATTCATTTTGGTATCCCTGTTAATCTTAAAAATTTGAACTTTTGAGTGAAATTAGCAGAAATTTCCACTACATTGCTTTAACAAAATTTGGAGGTCTATGCTTATAGCGAGTTGTATTTTCTTGGCAATGAGTTCTGATGGCTGGCTGCTTTGTTGTGGTTTGGTTGGAATTTGGCACTTCTACAACAACTTTTCACTAAACAAGAAATGATTTATTTCTGGAAACAATTTTTACTCGAGAACATATAAAATAAGTTAATGTAGGGATGTTATGAATATGTATGTATACCTGTTATCATGTTCACCTTTTTGCATTATTTCAGTGTTGGATTCCAACGCTCATTTTATCCCATTTTATGTGATGTGGGTTTCATCAATGAAGAACTAGAAAATCCTGAAATTTCACGTAAGCACAACCTTTTTCTTTTGTGAAACTTTTTCTAGTTTGTTTTGTTGCCTGTTTCTGCATTGTGGATACTTGCAGTAACAATGTAAATGGGGCAAGTCTGTTATTCGTGTCTCATCTATTCAACTGAATGTTTCAATGTCAAGACAGGTATAGTTTGGAATGAAAATTAACAAATGGAAATTGAATTCCATTTTTCATCTCTAATATGCTCCATGTTTCCCTTTTTTGCCTTAGGTATAGATTCTAAAATGGAGATGATTGGGGAGAACACATTCTCTGATCAAAAAGCTCATCACAGATGCCGCCGGAAGAAGCATGATAGCAGGATGGTAGATTCACCGAGATAAACAAATGGAATTATTTTTGTACCCAGTTACTGCTTTTATCTCTTTAATGCTACTGAGCTTTCGGCCAACGGAAATGCTGCAACTCTTTGATGATGCTACAAGTGATACGGCATTCTTGTGTGACGCTTTTCATTTTTGTGTGATGCTTTTCGTTTGCTTTCGCTTTCAAATTTTTGAGAGATTGGTTACAGCTCATTAGTTCTACAGAAATTGGATTTGGTCCTCATTTTGCTTCTGTCATACATTCAAAGAAAGGTATGTGCCTGTGTAAACTGAACAACATTTCAAGTAAAGAAAGTGATGTTAAATATGTAAAACCAATACAGTTGTTCGTTTCATGGCTATGTTGAGGACTGAGGACTAACTCAGAAATCCCCTGTGTTTTTTCGTAAGAGAGTGAAAAATCAACACGTACCCGTTCTTTTACTAACTACACTCTAGGGCTTCAAGTTACTGACTCATACAGGCTCTAAATTTGAGCCTGAACATGGATTGTCAAGCCATGTTTAAACATGGCTTGTAATTTTGCAAGTTTAATATAGCTTTTAGTAATGCCTGCGAATATTTTGAAAGATCAATTATGAGCACTATAAAGAAAATTTTCTGGACTTTCAGTGGTAGTAATGAATAGTTTCGGTTTACCCTCCAGCAGATGAGCCTCCAAAGGTAATATGAAATTGAAACAAAGCCTCTCCCCAAATTGATATTGAAAAGCATTGATTTTCAGCTGGGAGAGAACTTTTACGAAAAAAAAAAAAAAATCATACAAGAATTCTTATGTATGAAACAAAGCACTAATGGTATGCTCTGAAAAAAAAAATTATAGAAAGAGTTATTAAGTTTAACTATTCAAATAATATCATTAAAAAATTATAATATAATATTAAAATAATATAAATGGATATTTAACGGTGAAATTGTTTGTCAAATGATATAACATTTAACTAGGTATACTGAATTTACAGTAAATAAAATTAATATCTTCTTTTAAATTTTTATAGAGATTAAAAATATTTTTTTCAAAATATTCATATTTAAATTGATGATGAATCATATATAAAAATAATTTTATTAATAAAAATTAATAATATATTAATATTTTGTATCATATTAATATTTATCATAAAAATTAACAATAATATTAATTGATGCAAATGACTCTGAAATATGTTAATGAGAGAACTTTTACAAGCTAAGAAGTTGGCTATTTTCTCTTAAGAAGCCCGATTTGCATAACAATTAAACGACGTCGCATTTGTTTGACGTTTAACATGCGTTTATTGAGTTGAAGCGAAGCCGCAGCCAAAAATTGCAAAGGAGAGGAAGATGTTGAGAGGAGAAGTATTGGTAGCATACAGATCGCTGCTGCGAGCGACTCGTAAATCGTTCTCTGGCGATACAATGATGCTTAACGCGTCGGCTTCAGAGGTCAGGAAGAAATTTGAGGAGAATCGTCATGTGACCTCCGAATCTGAGATCCAAAAGCTCCTCGAAGCAGCACGCGAAGCCTCCCATTTCATCTCTACGATGATTGTCCAAGCCAAGCTGAATGACCGAGGCGGCTATGGTACTTTTTTTTTTTCCAATTTAATTTATATTACTCTCCCGATATATAACGCGGACCACGTGCTCGTTGAATTGCCAATCTTACAAACTATGAATATATAAGCTGGTTTTGAATGTTAAATGTTAACTGCTGCAGAGGTGAAGCTTGATAAGGAGCATGCCGGAGCAACACTTGAGGTTCCATCTGAAGAGATTCTTAGGAAGTCTCCTTAAAAGAATATAATAGGTTTTGATTTTAAAGCTGTAATTTTTTGATGAATTGAATGGTGATTAAAAAGAAATTACTCGAGTAGTGTTGCATTTGTATGCCATTGCCAATATCATCTCCACTGGAGAAATATTGTTGTTAAAAATAATAGCTTTCCATGAGAGCTTTTGCTGTGACTATTTGCATCTGTTGTGGAAATCTGTGGCCAACAAGAAACAGCATTGTGAGAATAGTCCCATGAATTTAGGGTCAGGCCAAATCCATGTTGCTGTTGCTGTTGCAGTTCAAGTCAAAATCATTGTTTCATAATTTTAGCCCTTATTTTGTACAATTCTAGCAAGACATTTATTTTATTTTTAAATAAATTTCAATTGAAATTCATTTGCAAATAAATTTTTATTAATGAAATATGTTTGATTTAAATGAATAGTTTATAAAATTCATTTGAAATGAATTTCAAATTTTGTTATATTGTGTTTGGTATAAATCTTGAATTCATGGTTTTGTCAAATATACCCTTTTGAATATAAAGATACTTTTAAAAATAAAAGTCATTTGGAAATTTCAACTATTTTGATAGAATTTGGTTTAGTTATAGTCAATTCCACAAATTTAAAAATTTAAAATTACAAATGAATTTCATACAAAATTCATTTAAACCAAACATATATCATTTGGATTTGCAAATGAATTTCATAAATTTTTGTGAAATTCATTTATAACAAACATACTCTTAATGTATAGTACAAATGAAGACTCCTTATTTGGCAATTTAGATATCTTTGTGAATTTTTATTTTTTTTATTTTTTATTCTTTTGATTGGTGTCGCTGGTTAGTACCCATAAGGTCACGACTGTTAGTTTGTTAGTTGTTAGCAGAAAGAAAATTTTTTTTCTAATTACTTCAAACCTGATAAAGTCAAGATTTGACCCAGGACCTCCGTCTAAGCCATCCGGGCTAGGCCTCTCGGCCAGATACCTTGTGAATTTTTATGTTCAGCATAAACTTGTACTCATATATGTTGGCTTGGGTCAATTCAGATATGTCTCAATGGTCTTCAAGTAAATATGCTCATTCATTCATCTTTTACCATATATCCACAACTATCAAGTACTATGGCTTCAATATTGAAATCACTAAAATTGTAATTAAATATCTTTAGTTCCAAACTACAAAAGCATTTTCCTTGTAATGAACTTGTTATCAGCCACCAAACAAGGAGTGGATTGGCTTTTACGCTTCCTTCCATGCATTTAATGTTTACATAAATGGCTTATAGCCTCCTCAATGCAATGTTCTCCACACAATGGAAATACATGTACTGAGGTCACTGCAACTTTCTTAGAGATATCATTAATCCATGTGATTTTCTTCAAAATTCATTAATCTATGTAAAACAAGCTTAAATGTGCAATTACAGCTCTACTACTAATTCAAAACCTGTTATAAAAAAAAACACCCCTTCATATGGGCACATATATTGTGAACCAACATCAACAGCACCATTTTTATACGCATCCTCTAGTTTCTAATTTCTCTAGTCACTGTCTTCCTCATCACTTCCCTCATTTTCTTCAAGATCCTCGTTGTCCTCATCATCCTCGCAATGCTTCTCTTCGGCATCCTCTTGATTTTTCAGATCTTCCTCTTGTTGCTTTGTCTTGTCACTAACAGTTCCTGAACAAGTCAAATGATGTTAAGATGCGAACTGGCAAAACAATTGCCCGGTAGAATAGCTTCAACAGCAGGAAAAAGATGAGGAAACCCATAGTTGAAGTCTAACATGAAAGGACAAGTATTTTCAAGCAGAACATAGGAACCAACTAACAGCTGCAACCTATCCAGCTATCTTAAGTAGGTCAATAATTGCTAGTGCATGTAGGACCAGTGACTTTATTGTTAAGGAAAATAGATGGAGGATAAAAGAGTGACATCTTGGTAGACATAGCAATAAGAAAGGAAAACTAGGGACATTGGAATGAAAAAAGACTCTAAAAAGCTGAATGATAATAAGTGCTAATAACAAAATGTAGCACGAAAATAACTTGATCAATATGAATTAACCCATTAATCATAGCACCAAAGTAGAAATGGCATTCTGCAAGAAGAAAATCAAGAGTTTAATTAACTCTCATCTATGCAAAATTAAGGACTATGCCAGTGGAACTCATAAATGAGGAATATTTCAACTAAGATTCTTATACTATGACAAGAAAACTGCCAAAACAGACAATTTGAAGTGGTTCAAGGTTCAATATAGCCCGAGTGCTCAGAAAGAAAGGACACGTCCATGCATACAAGCACACAAAAAAATAAAGGAATGTCAAATAAAGGCAACAATTTGTGCAAAATTAGTAACATAACAATAAATATGCATAAGATAGATAGGGTATTACTGACCACAGCAGATTCTGTTTTCCTAAGATCCGGCTGTAATAAAAAGTAATAAGCTGCAAAATCAACATACCATATTCATTAAAGATAACGGCACCAGAACACAATCCTTCCTCAATCTTCATGAGTTGCAGAATCATTCTAGGTCCGATTTCCTGGAGCTTGACAGCACTTTTTGTAGAAGCCTTATTAACTCTACTAAGATCACTAGCCAGAGTCACGGTTGCTGCTTCCTCATCTGCTTCACTTTCTGACCCATAACCAGCCCTTAAAAGATCACCAAGAAATCAACAATTAAAAATGACAATGCAGAGTAGTCTATGATCACACTATCATAAAAAGATTTAGGTGTCTTGCGTCCTAGTTTTTCCCTGTTCATTTTTACCCTTTATTAAACAATGGCAACAATGACTAGTAAAAAAAGACTACAATTTTGGTTTCACCTCCTACTTTGTTCTACTTAAGATTATAAATGACAGTTCATGACTATTGTTCAGATCAACTATAAGATACATAAACAACTGCAGAACCTCTTATGCTCTATTCTAGATGTTCATTTTATGTCACAACCCCACAGAATAAATAAATGAAGAAGAATCCTTACTTAGTAAGAAAGTCGCTCACGTCTTGATGACCACTAAGATCAGGGACCTCATGGCTCTGCACAAACTTTCTGATTCTACGGGAGACACCTACAGGTTGGAGTCTGATGGAATAATGCCGGAAATCAATAAGCTTTGTATCCTTGTTGTAAGCAAGTAAAACAATTCGTTGGCAAGAGGAAAGTTTTACCTGAAACATCCCACAAAATAGTCTATGAGAAGGGGAAAAATCTGGCAGAATTTAACATCTACGTGACTTTTTGAAGCACTTACAGTGTTAACATCAATGGATGGAAAGATGTTCTGAAACATTATAGTTGTGAGCTTCAGATGTTGTTCTGAACCAAAACCAGAAAGAACAATCTGCTTGAAGAAAATAAAAGTCAAATTTGGAATTAAAAGTACACAAATATTCAACAATCCATTCACAGAATCTACAAATTTGTGGATGTGTGAAACTTTCACATTTGGGAAGATATACCAATGGAGGATTTTTGAAAAGATCCTGAGGGCATCTAGGACGCAATTGTGAATGAGCAACATCAAGTGCTGTTGAGTACTCAAGTATCTTAAATGTAAGAGTTGGCCCCTGCGGGGTCCTTGCAACCCTCAGGTGCGGTGCTGTTGCAGTTTTTGACAACATAAGAAAATGCGTGACACCCATAGGCCCTGCAACATTCAAAAAGTCTTTCAGATTATTTCGTTTCTTTTCCTGCAACCAAAAACAAAAATCCATTGTACTTCAATTATCAGATTCCTATTCCCAATCAAATGCATATAAATATGTAATGAAATTAAAAAAAAAAAAGGGCAAATTAAAATTACATCTTACCTTGAGGTTGAGAGCTGTGTGGGGAAGCATTAGCTTTCTGAGGTCCATTTGAAGTTGCCTGAGAGGACCAGGTAACTTCCCTCTGCAAAAAACAAAGCTCTTTGGAATCTTATCGCCTGTGATATGATCCACATTTTTCTGTTTCTTTTTCGAAATGGGCTTAACCGAGAACTTCCTCTTATTCTGCAATTACAAACAGCAACACTCAATTAACTCATGCGCCACCAATTACTAAATGGGCACTATGATTTTTGAAGAAGAAGAAGCGCAAATTTCAAGGAAAATAGGGGGGAAACAGAGGGAGGCCATATAGCTTAAGCAAAATGAAAATAACGAAAATATCAATACACTCACACTTTGAACACGAGCCATATTCTTTGAAGATCAGCGAGAAAATGAAAAAGCTTCGATCTTGTGCTGGTTAACCGTTAATAGCAATAGACAATTAGAACTGAGACCAAAAAAAAAATTAGGGTTTTAGCCGAGGTTTTTGACATTCCTCCTCGTTAATTTAGGGGATGCTTTTTTTTTTTTTTTTTTTCTATTTTCATTTGTTTTGGTAGCTTGGGTTGGGTTTCAGGCTGTGTTTGGGTTTAAGCCCAATTGAGATAATTTTGTATTCAACCCTGGTCGTTTCGGTCCAATTTTTCAGTTTTCGGTTATTTTTACTCATTCTTAATAGAGACGGCATTCTCATACCATCTTAAACCCGACCAATAAAATTTCAGGCCTGTTGTATTTAATAATTAAATTTAAATATATAATGTATATGTCGTAATTATTATTGATCAATTATAAAATATTTAAAGTATGTAATATTAACAAGAAATAGTGTGTATATCATTCAATTTTTTGACGGAATACTTCATGTATAAATAAAAATTTTAATTATATATTTTTTTTATAATTAGAGAGAAAGGGACGGGGAGATTCGAACTTTTCCCTTCCTATAAGGATGCCGAGACAATTTACCACTAAATTAGGAGACGTTGCTACTATATTAATATTATATATACTCTAATTATTTTATAATTGATAATATTACTTATTATTATTATTACTAATGAATAGTAAGTAACATTATAGTGCATACACGAGTGCTTTTTCAAGATAATAATCGGAATAAATAAAGTTTTATATTATTTACAACATAAAAATCACTCTCATATTGTGTTATAATCAAAATTTCTTTATATCTCTTCCTCAGTTTTTTATTATTTTGAAGTAATTTATATGTTTTTTTATATTTTTGTGATTTTATTCATATCGAACTTGATTAAAAAAAATATAGTATATACTGCACCACCGTATATTTCTCGCTAACAAATATATTAAAAAGAACATTAATAATTTAAAGTTCAAAATTTATACAAAACTATACATTTCGTCTAACTCCATTCCTTCTAACTTGCACATCAACTTAAACAAATCTTTCTTCTCCTAGCTAACTTACAATTAAGCATAGAAGTGCATCTCTCCAAAAGATTGTTCACCTGCAGTTATGCTACTTGATAGCTTTATGCTAATACAATTCGTAGCAATTCAGTGCTCTCCAAGCAAATTGCTAAAAGATGGTGTATTATGGTGCACCTATTAGAACAGGACCACTGCCACAAGTTGGTGAAGTGATTAATTACCTTTATGTGGACTGAATGATTTAACAGAATCATGTGATTTATCATATCTAAGTATGGATATGATTGTCATCCTTCTTCTTCGGCAAATTTTCCATTTCAAGGCTTTTTAACCCAATTAGAGGAGTAGAAAATCAATAGCAAACATAACCACTTCATCAACTCCTCACGGCACCGGTAATCCTTCTTACAATTGCTTCTCCATTATCACACTCTTCACCATTCTTTTATTGGTACAAAAGTATTGCCATTATGCTGCCGTTATTAATTATGCTTGCTAAAGATTTGTACATTCCTTCAGCAATTAGCATCACCATATCATTAATTCTAGGTTGCTTATTATCTTGCTAATGGTCCTACCATGATGCTTTATGACATTGTTGAGATGGATTTGCATTGTAATGACATTAATGATGAAGTTTTTATTTTGAAAATATAAGTATATAATTAACCGTCAGTTGAATATATTCGATAAATTTTATGATTACTATATTAAAAAAATAATTTTAATTTTATATTGATATCTAAAATTTAGTAAATTACTCTATTATTATTATTACATATTTCGCGTTGTTGGTTTGATGGCTAAAGTTTCACGAGACACCTAATCTTATTTGAAATTGATTTCTTACTTTTGTAATAGTGGGAAAAAAAAAAAGAATTTAATGTGATACATGTCTAGAACATATATTTCCTCATCTCGAATCTATGACAAAGCTCACCTGCCTATTCACATGTTCTTCGCTATCCAAAGCTAAATATTTCATCACTCATCTCTCCTTTTCTTTATGACACTCACCAGCCTCTTGTTTTCCCATCAAGCCCCAAAGTGAAAAGTGCCTACCCATTCCAGGTCAGCCGTAGACCACCCTTATAAAAGCTCCCCTACAAATCTCTTAGCTTCACACTTTGCATCTCATAAAAAGCAAAGAAAAATGTCCCTCCCCTCTACTTCGCCTGTTTGTTTTTGAGGCATCGCGCTTAGGTTTGAGGTAGCAATATAATCTCAAATCTCTAACCTGTTTTCTATTTTTCTTCCCACAAAATACTAGCATGAGACCAGCCTACGTTTTCTTTGTCTTGCTACTCCTTTCGTGGGCTACAAATGCAAGAAGCTGGGGGTCTAAAAGTGGTGGAGACACTTATGTTAAAGATGCATGCGGTGTGACTAGATATCAAGACCTTTGTATCCACTTACTAGCATCATTTTCACGTGTAGCTAAAAGAAGTCCCAGCGTATGGGCAAGAGCTGGGGTCTCAGTAACAATAGGTGAGGCAAAAAACATTACCCAAATGCTGAACAGATTGAAGAAAACAGGAGGTGTGAAAGGCAGAAAAAACAGAATGTCCCTGTCAGATTGCATTGAAAATTTCAGTGACACCATTGACAATCTTCATAAATCACTTGGGGTACTTAGACATCTTGATGCTACCAATTTTGATGTTCAAATGGGCGATGTAATTACTTGGATGAGTGCTGCAATTACTGATGAGGACACCTGCTTGGATGGTTTTGAGGAACAAAAGAACATCATCAGCAGGCAAGTTAGAGTTGCTCTGAATAGGGTTTCAAGAATGACTTACATTACTAGCAATGCGCTGGCTCTTGTAAACAAACTTGCATCTACTGGTTTAGGTAGCCTTACTAATTAGTATTATTAGGAGGGAAATTATTTGGTCATAGATCATATAATATTGCAATTAAAATAATTTAAAAAATAATTAATACAAGCTACTTGTGTATATATATATATTAAGGTATTACTATATGGTTGTTAATTAATAATGTTAATGTCTCAATGTTTTTCAAGTTTCACCAATCCAAAGAAATAAAATAAAATTTTCATTTGAAAATATTTCAACAAGCTTACGGGTATTAGCTTATGGAATAATAGCTTAATTTTATTTTTAAATTGTTATTTTTATTTCAAATTTTTAGCACATTTTTTTATTTAAATAATTGTTATCTTGTTGCATATAAAATTAGCTAGCGGGATTTAAATAATATTTTAAATTCAAATCATGGTGTATACAATTATGTTAAATTAGTTGTTCAAAATTTTTTGTTATTTTTATAATTCTATCCGAATCGAACTAAATTAATTAATTAATTAAAATTCAGTGAGATTTAAATAGTATGGGTTCAGGGAAAAGAAGAAAAAAATTACAATTTTTTCAATAGTTTGGTGGTCAATTTATCTAACACTGCATGATCTTAATCTTGAACTCATTCTTCCCATTTCCTGTAAATTACATACGCCGAACAAACCTTTTGCAATTTGCAATGTTTTTGTTCTCAAATCTTAATATATACAGGGTTTGGATTGAGGGCAACATGCGTAGCTACATCTTGTGATTACGTTATTTATTTTTCCATTCATTATTGTACAAAATCTAGCTGTTTCAGTAAATGGTGGTTGGGTATCATGATCCATGAATATTGGATCAAGCAACAGGCATACACCTAATGTACCAATTGTACAGCAAGCATCTACTCGCCCCACATAAAAATTTGCAGTGTGTGCCATATGTTCTGTCTAATATCTTAGATGGGCTCTACCCCTCTACCATTATAATGGTACAAACTAACTCTGTTTCCAACAGAGATATGCAACACCCATGGCACTATTTTCTTGTATGTATTTGGTACATTAGGAAACTTTAATGTAATTTTTGAGCTTCTACAATGTAACCCATGCCCATCCCAAAGTGATGATACTAATCTCTCTTGGGCCACCTTGCAAAGCTCTTTGGGTTGAGCTTAAGCTAAGCTTAAAGCACATGATCTATTTGACAACAGCTCCTGTGGCGGTACCAACTTAAACTTTTGACTTTTGATTAAAATGGAAAACGAGACAGGAAAAGAAAGAAAAGAAAGACACATGCGGTTTTGTCTGTGGATAACCTGGCCTAACTTAATCTTTTAGGCGTGTAATCGGTCTTGCCAGGCAACTGTTTTCAGCCGCTCCTAGTCATGCTCTCTGGCTTGGTTTCAACCCTTTTGTCAAGCATTCTACATACCCTGCCGAGTACTACAAATTTGACAATGACTTAGTTAGGCCCAAAATTCTCCTCTGCTCATCTTGATTGACAACCTCCTACCTCATATTCACCATCACCCTTCTTGTCAAACCATAACCAACCTATAAATACCGAGCCTTTTGTGAACCTTAAAAAATTCCTAATTTTCCTATTCATTAAACTTGCATACCTGAGCTGGCTAATCTAATAGCCAAGACTTCCTCATATGATTAAAAAATCATAAATTGATTTGGTAAAAATTTTTTCGTGAATTTTTTTAACTACAGCCCACTGACCAAGTCTGATAACATGATATGGAAAAATTAGAGAGTGTTGAAAATTAAACTCTACTCTCTGTGATAAGATATTTTACGTGGATTAGACAAGTTTTCTCCAATAACAAAAATATGTAAACAGGGTAATGAAAAGTGGCCTAAAGAAAGACAAATCAGGCAGCCAATGCATTGACAATATTCAAGTGATTTTGGGGAATTCAAATACACAGACAAGTACAACATTTGGAAAAAAATATGAAAAATAAAAAGGTACGGATTAATGGTTTGGCAAGTTGTGAGCCCTCTTCTCTCGTTAAATTAGTTATCATTGTCCAGTCATCCATGAGGTTTTTTTTTTTCACTATTTTATATAGTTAATTTAAGTTCATAGAAGGCACAATTATTAATTTTGTTAGTATTCTCTTAAAATATTTTTTTTCCAATAAAGACCTCTTCTACTTTCTTTTATTAAAAAATTTTCCCCCTTCAAAAGTGCACGAAATTTTAAAATTAATGAGCAAACTTATGCACTCTTCTTTCGATGTAACCCGTATATATTGTTAAAGAAATTAACTAGTAAAATTGAATGAATACTTGTCACTATTACAAAATTTTCATGCTCAAAGGATACGAAAAATAATTGGTACTTGATACCCAATATTATCATTCAACTCAAAATGAGGACCTAACACTCTAAAAAAACCATTTAAATACCATTTTAGTATTTTGTTTATAAATAAATGTGATCTATCCTTATTTGTTATATTTTGGTCATATTTTGCTGATAGCTTGGAGATATTTTAGTTATAGATCTGTCGAGATCTAATCTGGTTCAAACTTGTTCTTTCCCATCTCCAGTCCATTTATACATCAGATCTCAAAATCTCGTTCTGCTAGAGATTGAAGAACCGATTGCTGGAGCTGCTGGATTTGAACAGTTGCTTCAATGGTTTTTAGATCTAATGGTGATGGTATCTTCTCCACATAATTCGTTGTGTTATCCTCATCATCTAATTTATGCAAATATGAATTTCACCAAAAGAAAGACATGTGCTTTCATCATCATCTTCTGAAACTCTCAACATTTGAAGCTCCTGTAGATGGTTTACTATGTTTGTATTTGTAATATGAGTTTAAATTACTTGTATCCTTTGATATAAATTATTTGTGATCAATGAAATGCATTATGGTTGTTAAAAAAAAAACAGTTAAAATTCATAAGAAAAAAAATGATATCCTTTCACTATTAACAAAGAAAATTAGTCCTCCAAACATAAGAATTCTTAATAATAAAAGTTCAAATCCAATTAAATTTGAGCTAAATATCTCTATGTATATATATATATCTCATCTCTTTTCAAATTATTTATTTTCAACATTCTTTATATTTTATTTATTATTTTATATATACCATATTAACTTAAACATCAAAATTTTTATAAAAAAAAATTTCACGAGTTCACTCTCTCTCTACTTGTGTGCAAATATTCAAAATTGTTGCAAAAAAAATCCCATGATTTGATCCAAACTCTAGTTGTATGTGCAGATTCGAGGGATTCACGAATGAATTATCGATATTTGTACAGTAAGGCTGCTCTGCCTCTGGTCCACAAGTGTTGAGACCGTCCCCATAAGAAGATGAGAAAGAAAAAGCATTTCTATATGTTTCTTGGAGACAAAAAATTTTATAAAATTTTTATGAAGACCAAGACGCTTCTGTTTTTAGTGCAAATCCTAGACACATGTTTGAGGGATTCAAATTCCTTCATCGAAACTACTCAAGTAAAGGCTCTTTGCTAAAGTTGTGCTGCATCAAACTACTTTATATGAAGTTTTATACTCTATCCGTTGCATAATATTTGACAAAATTTTCTTTTAGAAATGTTTCAAAATTTTGTCCACTTTTCATTTTAGGATGGAAGTTGATCAAACAAATGTCTATAATACCCTTATTAATTACATTAATAATACCACTAATTTTTAACTTTGAATTTATATGTTTAATAAATATGTTGAAGTTTTAATATCATTTTATTTGAATATATTACTCTTATTATCACTATTTTTGTATAACTATTCATCCATTATTCTTTAAAGTTTTTTTTTTTTTTTTACCAAATACTCTTCTTTAAAGTTAAACTATGAAAAATTAAAACTCCAAATCTCTTAAAACTCCAAATATGAAAAATAATCATGTTGCTAAGATTAGGCCTAATTTTCCTATCTTGACGGGTTTATATATGTTTTCTGTTTTCTTCAAATAGTGAAACACTAATGCAAATCATTTTTTTATTAAATATTGTTGGTATTTTTTCAATTAATAGGATATTTTATTAGAATTGTGATCTTATCAACAATATTAAATAAGCGTAATTTTGTAGAACGTTTCACACTTGATAAAATAAAAAGTATTAATAGGGGTATTTTAATAACAAAATGGTAAAAGTGCATAAAATAACTATAAATAACTAATTTTTTTAATCTGTATGGAAGCAATTTTGCCAAATATTATGGGATGGAGGGAGTATACATTAGTAAGGAAAAGTTGATCAGATGTTCTTTTATGTCAACATAAATTTAATTATTTTAAGAACTTCTAAAAAGTTAATTGCATTCTATTAATGTGTGGAAATATGTCATAAATGTGCTATCAAAATTACATTTGATTCGCAAATCAATTTAATTTTTTTTAAACATGGTGTCTATTATTGGCATGGAGATGGGAGATGATATACTATTATTTTTTTAAAATAGGAGTTTCAGTTTTCGATATACTATTAAGAGCTTTTTAATAACTTGATCAAAATTCATCATTAATTTAAACAAATTTTTAATATGCAGTCGAAGATTAAAAAACCTGACGGAAAAAAAAAAGAATAAAAAACATCAACTGGAAAAAAAAAAAAGGGGATTGAAAGACAAACAATGTAATGTAATAGGATTAGAAAAATTAAGAAGAGCATATGTATGGGGGCGGTTGGCGTCTGAACCGGAGCGGAGGCGAAGAGCGTGGAGAAAACGTGAGAAATGAGGAAATAGCAAGACGACGCGTGTAATGCTAAGAGTCAAAATTAATTAACAAGGGATGTTGTTTTGACGTGCATTACGGTGATTGCGGGTCCTAAACATGGAAGATCGCACCCTCCTCGCATGTGAGTGTGCACTAGTTGTGATCGTACTACAATACAATTGCGTGAACCAACGACCAGATATTTGCAGCCCAGTTAAAGCTTTATACCAACACAGAATTCAATTGAGGTTATCTCACTCTATATATCAGTGTTATTATTATAATTTCCTAAAATATATAAATTTCGTTCTATTATTGGATGTTTAGTTCAACTGTTTCAAGTAATTGATTAAAAACTTTTTCCTCAATCACCTAAGTTTAATTGGTGAGGTTTATAAATTAGTAACTAATAGATGTTGTTATGTCAAATAGTTACAAATTTTATTAGTTTTATTTTGAAAATTTTTTCCATTAATTGATAGCTGATTTAAATTTATATTATATTATATTTAGACTATACCCTTATTAAAAACAATTAATGACAACTAACTTTTTTAAACTTAATGCATATAAATGATTTTGTAATTCATAATAAAATAAATATTATTTTAAATTATAGTTAGCAATTAAATAATTATAGTAATATTTATGTCTATAGTATTTTTTAAAAATTTATACTAATAAGATTTACATTTTAAAGTTAATTTTCGAATAGTTTTTATTAATAATTTTAATAATAAATAAACAAAATTACCAACAACAATTAACATAATTTTACTAAATAATTCATATTTTATTAGCTATAAACTATTAGCATATATAAACAATTGATCCAAACATACACATTTTGAAAATTATTACAATTATTTTATTAATTTAATAATGCAATAACTATTGAAATCAACTAACATAGTATTATTTTTGTTTAAATAATGAGTTTGAATTTGAATCGTAATATATAAAATGCGTTAAATTAATTATTAAAAAAAATTTATCACTTTTATAATTTTATCCGAACCTAATTTGGATATTAGTGGTTTAAGAAAAGAAAGTATTATGCAAATATAGATAAGTATTCATTGCAAATGATGCAAAGATTGTGCAACATTGGCGTTAACGTTACATGCTTGATGAATTTTAGAGCACTCCAAATAAGATATAATCTGTCGATTAGAGTTTTTTATAAATAGTTTCAGTGATAAAATATTTGAACTTTCATCTTTTTTTAACCCTGCTGGAAATTATTTATTTCTATTAGTTGTTAAGAAAAAAACCAAATGGAATCCTGCCGCCACCACCGGTTTCATGGTGCAAGGTCGTCTTCAATCTTTCCCTGTCTGATCTCTATGCAATTCGCGCAATCAAATCTGTAATAATTAGTTTGTTAGAACTTTTCCAAACAAAATAAAAACGTGCATTGCAATTATAACACTACCGATCAATCACTAATTACTCAAATAAGCACTTGTAGTAAAATATCAGTCTTTGGAAAGTAATCTAAAGGAAGAAGCAAATCTTTTTCATATGGAAAGAAAATACACATGTGATTTGCACCCAACCTATCATCTATTGAACTTTAACATGTCTCTTCTGAATTAAGCTAATTGCACCTTTCTTTTTGTTTTGTTTTGTTTTCATCTCATGTTTCCTATTTTAGAGTTTAAATTTGATGGATTTATAAGGTGGTAAAACTCTTCAAATAAACTAATTTATTTATCAAAATAATATATATATATATTGATTAAAAGGAAAATGACTAATCAAATATTTTTATTAAATTCTGAAAATTATAATAAATTTATAAAAAATCATAAATATTTTAATCTTAAAACCGATGAATCTTTAATTTCAATTGAAATTATTATTTGGTGTTACTTTCATCATGAAAAAAATAAAATAAATAAAGAACTAATTAATGTTTATATTCAGGAAAAGGGTTACATAGTAACGTTTGGATATATATATATATGTGTGTGTGTGTAAAATGTTTGATTGAGAAAAGAAAAAGGAAAAAGAAAACAAGTGTGATTGGTTGTAACAAGAGAAATTTATATATAGGTATAATAATAAGAAGTATTAGCTAGATACATGTTAGGTTAGTCATAAAATGAGCGTCCAAATCACTCCAAGTTTCCACCAAATTGCCTTTTGAGTACCAATTGGCGCACTTATTGACTTTTCCAAGTTCATTTTGCGGGACAATTGCACACCTAATCTTCATCAAAATTACATTTTTTTTTCCTTTGCCACTCGTTTATTTTTTAATATTTTTTTTGCGGTACAACAACACTATTTAATTTATTTAAGGATAAAAAAAACTATTGAATTTATAATTTATTGAACCTCCAATCATTAAATATAAAAATATTAATTTTATTTAGTGCATTATTTCACAAGTCAACAACATCTTCTCGCTCCCTCTACCAAGAAATGGACAAGAGAATTCATGTTGGAGAACTAGGTGTATGGTTAACAACCCAAAAAAAATTTACAATTACTAGTTGAAATATATATTTATTAAATAACAATATTTATTTTAGTCATTTCAATCATGCTATAGTTCATTTTCAAACAGTTCGTAATATAATTTATCTAAAATATGTATTAATTTAAAAATAATTATCCACATCTGAAATAGAATAAAATTCATTAGCAAATATTAAGACCAAAATGTTAATGAAATTATTAGCCTACAAAACCAAATTATTTATTGAGATATTCTATACTTTATTTTTTTAATATTTTTATTTTTACTTTGTATTTATCGAATGAGGGTATTTTTAATCATTTAATTATAATTATATGCAAAAAACAAAATAACTACAAAATGCACCATTGTAAAAAGTGCTATCAAAGTAGTCGGCGAAGCTTGGTGAAAACGGAGAATAAGTTCTAACCAATGTGACCACTAATAATTAAAGAAGAAGATTAGCAATTGACAGGTCTAAAACACAAATTAAAATTGCAGAATTAGTTAGATTCTTACCTATAGTGTGTTGCAAAGTTCTTTTCTTCAAGATTATTTTAGAGATATGTAGACTATGAAAATGGTTAAAGTATAAACACTAAAGATATTACCAGCTGTCCAAGATTAAGTAGCCAAAAGATGGAATTTTATTAATAGTAAACAAAAAATAATGATTTAATTTATAGCCAATGCAGATTTTACTGTTTCTAAATTAAAAAAAAGAAAAGAGAGTTGATAACTCTAAAAAGGAAGGATTGATACTACGTATGTTGATGTAAAGGAAGTCATTAATTTATAAAATTTATTTAATTTTATATGATTTGAATAATAAATTTTTTTTATAATATATAATTTATTAATATTTAAATTATATAATTATTTATTATATCATATAATTTTTTTATTAATAAAAAAATAATTATAGAGTGCTGCAGTTAAAATAAAATAAAATAAGAGATTTTTATCTATACTAGATGTTTATATACTTAGTGATAGGATTTAAAATACAAGATACATATTTTATTTCTATCAAATAAGTACATAATATTTTGATGATATGTCTTAAATTCTAACATTATATGTAATATACTACATGTATGCAATAATTTTTTAAATAAATTTAGCATAAAATTTTGTAATTTAGATAAAATATTAATTAAATGGCCAACAAATTAAATTACCAAATATTCGAATCCTACGAAATGACAATCGTTTACTTTTCAAAACAAAACAAACGACAAATGCTCAAAAACCATGGCATTTCCGTAATTAACAAGTGAAGGAAACCTTCTTTAACCGTCAAACTCTTTTTAAATAACGAAACGCCACCTCTCAGCAAAACCGCAACAAGCTCGAAGCCGGAGACTCTGTTCTGGCGAGCGAATCCATCTGAAAAATCGCCCCCAAAAAAGTAAACCAAAAAAAAGACAGGACAAAAAAAGGCTGTTCTTGATCTGATAATTGAGTGCGAAGCTGTTGGCTTGCTCTTATTGATCTGAGAAGTTGAGTTTTATGGCGTCAGAATTGATATTCAGAGGCCACGATGACGAGGCCCATCATACGGCCGACGAATACTCACCAAAGCCGCAGAAACGGTGGCTATCGGTGAGTAGTCCGATCCAATACATGCTTCGCGAGCAGCGACTCGTGTTTGTCCTCGTCGGCATTGCTATCGCCACACTTTTCTTCACCGTCGTCCCTTCATCAACAACATCATCACCTAGGCCATCATACATCAACGCCGACTCGATCTCTTACCCGCTCTCTCATTTCGATTCGGTGCCAGCAAGATACAAATACTTCGACCCTAGTGTGGCGAGGTCAATGTATTCGAGCGGAAAGATTCCGTTGGGGCTTAAACGGAAAGGATTACGAATCGTTGTAACAGGTGGGGCAGGGTTCGTCGGCTCCCATTTGGTGGACCGTTTGATCGCGAGAGGTGACAGCGTGATCGTAGTCGACAATTTCTTCACCGGAAGGAAAGAGAACGTGATGCATCATTTCAAAAACCCGAGGTTCGAGCTAATCCGACACGACGTCGTCGAGCCACTATTGCTCGAGGTTGACCAGATCTACCACCTTGCTTGCCCTGCATCGCCAGTGCATTATAAGCATAATCCGGTGAAAACAATCAAGACCAATGTAGTTGGGACTCTGAACATGTTAGGGTTAGCTAAACGTGTCGGAGCTAGGTTCTTGCTCACAAGTACCAGTGAGGTTTACGGCGATCCGCTTCAGCATCCTCAGGTCGAGACTTACTGGGGCAACGTTAACCCGATCGGTACGTGCTTCCATTTTCACTTTGGTATTTTTCAAAATTATTTTCCGGCGGGCGGCGGTGCGCTTGTTAGCAGGATTTAAGGCGTGTGGCTAACCTGCGCCGGACACGGGTCAATATTATAAGTTAGGAGGGCCGTTGTCCTGTCCTGTCCTGTCCTGTTTTATGTGTCGTTTTGGTATCTGGTGGTGGCCGGTTAGAAATTGAGATGCTTGACCTTAGATAGGTAGATCCGAGGGCGGTGTGTACAGTCAAAACAGAGACGCGCAATTGACGGGTCAAAAAATCGACGGTGGATATTTTTTTATTTTTTTTGAATTAGTGGAAAAAAAAAACTGAATGTTTTGAATTTGAATCTGAAAATGTGACAGGTGTCCGAAGCTGTTACGACGAGGGAAAGAGAACAGCTGAGACATTAACAATGGATTACCACAGAGGTGCAGATGTTGAGGTTAGTACATTAATTTAATTTATTATAGCCTATAAAGATTTTTTCTTGGAAAACGATAAATTGAATTAAATTTCGTGCTTACATTGTCAATTGCCGTCGTATCGAATTAAATTTATGAAATTTTATTGAATTTTAAATATCAGTACTTCCGTTAACAAAAAATACATGATTATAATTTTTTTTCCCTAAATATGTACAGGTGAGGATTGCTAGAATTTTCAATACCTATGGTCCTCGAATGTGCATTGATGATGGCCGCGTCGTCAGTAATTTTGTTGCTCAGGTGTGTGGCTTTTTTTTCAATTAATGCAAAATAATAATAATGTTATAATTTCTTGATTACATTAGCGGAGGGGAGGCTAGGAGAATTTATTATTTATTACTTTTTCGCTTTAGTAGTTTAATATATATATATATTTTAATTCTAATTTGGCAATCACTGCGGTACAATAATATTATAATTGTTAATTTTTATTTTGGGTATATAGTATGATGGAAGTAGTGAGTAATGAAACTTGGTGGGTACATTGATTGCAGGCACTGAGGAAGGAGCCTTTGACCGTATATGGTGATGGGAAGCAGACAAGGAGTTTCCAATATGTTTCTGATTTGGTAATTAAAATGCTCTTTTTATTTTATTTTTTCTAACCTTAGGATGATTATTTTTTTTTAGTATGCTTTTATCATTGCTCCCTTTTCCTTTTTATTTTACTTTCCCATAATGGTACCCGCTTTTCGCTGCCAATTCCAAATTTCAAATTGCAAGAGACGGTATTTTAATGGATTTATGTGAGTGCTTTGTATTCTTTTTTGCTCGTGCATGTCACGTTCGTGTTGTGATATGGTATGATGATGCCATTCAATATCAAATGCAACTTTATCCGCGCACGGTACTGTGGCCTGAAATGATGAAATTTTATTTATTTTACACCATCTTACAACTTACAACAAAATATTCATCTACCTTCCCCATTTGCACCCATGTTTTCTTGCTGTAACTTTTAAGCAAAGAATTACATACCACGCGCCATGAGCCAATTCAAAGCCTCTGCTGGGCCTCCCTGTAATTGCCCGTGAGTTTAGGTCAGCATTTTTCTGCATTATATTATCAGGACAACTTTTCCCCATATTATGTTGCTAACTGTTCGTACTCTGAATTGAAAGTGGGATTTTCGTGTCCCCTGCTCATTTAATTCATAGTTTCTTCTGCTATTTTTTTTGTTCGAGAAGTAAATGGTTATAGAGACTTAAAAAAGGATAAAAATGAAAACTTCTCTTTGTGCTAGAAATCAGATCGATTTCATATTTACTCAATTATTCAGGGTACCTTTTTTTACTTGCCTTTTTCATTTATTACTTGCTGCTGCTCAGGATTTATTCAAATGCCCTGTTATATTTATGTTGAAATCAGGTTGAAGGTCTGATGCGTCTTATGGAAGGGGAACATGTAGGACCTTTCAATCTTGGTAATCCTGGTGAATTCACCATGCTTGAGCTGGCCCAGGTAAATTTACATCCCATTTTTATGCTGCTGGTTTCCTAATGATTCACTTTATTTATTTATTTTTTATATGAAAAAAACAAATGTTTTTTGTTTTCCCTCATTGTCCTCATAGGCTCATATTTTGAATTAATGTAACAGCACTATTTTAGAATATTGCGTATAAATGGTCATTTTAGCCTGTTTTGTTCCTTTATATTCTTGGATGTGGACACTGTAATTATGAAAAAAGGTTTCCAGAGTTGTATTCGGTTAAAAACTGTTATATTGCCTTTTCTATGCGTAGTCTTTTTCTCACATTAAAAAAAAAAGACTTATCATAGAGTCTCTCCCGCATATAGAAGCATTTATGAATCATTAATTTTATCATCTCTGACAGGAATCTTAGCAAGTCTCCTTGCTTTGTTTTGTGCAGGTGGTCCAAGAAACCATTGATCCAAATGCAAGAATAGAATTCAGACCTAACACAGAAGATGACCCACACAAGAGGAAGCCTGATATTACAAAAGCAAAAGAACTACTTGGTTGGGAACCCAAGATATCCCTTAGGAAGGGTCTTCCCTTAATGGTATCAGATTTCCGCCAACGCGTCTTTGGTGACCAAAAGGAAGATAGCAGCACCAGTACTGTGTCAACAGCTTAAGTTGGCATTTTGTTTTTCCTAAGAAGCAGCAGCAGCAGCAGAAAGATACAGTTTGCTAGATAACCAATTTATCTTTCCCCTTATCACAACAACCATATAGTTATGGCAACAGCAATAGCAGCAAATGAGCCCCTTTATTCCATGAGAACGAATTTGAAGGTGTTTTATTGGCATTTGTTTCGTAGTCAGCATCATAATCTCATGTCGGTTATTTTTTTTAATATTTTTTTCTACATAACAGACAGAGAGCCTTGCAATTAAATTTACTTTTTACTCTAATGTTTATGCAATTGGTATATTTAACAGCACTATTCTCTAGTCATGGCTTACCACTATTTAATGCTCCAATGCATTTGTTTACGTTAGACACATAGCTTCCAACGATGCATTTGTTTAATGTGAAATAAGAAATTATATGCTTGGCGCTTCTAAAGTCGAACCAAGTAAGGTTTAGGTGCTTGGGATGTGGGCACGATGACAGCCTCAACTTTGCCACGAATCTCTCAATGCATCAGAAAGTTTGCCGTCCCATTGCCATCTAACCGCGATTTATTATAGCAAAATCGCTTCGGCTGTCCAACCAGCAACAAAACAAATATACCATCTAGTGTTCCCCCATGGCACCCAAACGTTATCCAACATATAATCTCCATCCTATTGCAATGTTAAATCAGCCTCCACGTCTATGAAATCCCTAGACAATATTGAATGAGAAATTTTTGCCCAACACCTAAAATATTATATTAAAGAGATGAATTTATAACATAAATTTCGATTATTTTACATTTGGTTAATAAAAATATGATTTATATGTGTTATAAATCTATCATCATGTGAAAACTTGATTAAGTGACGAAGTCGTTGGAGGTATATGAGGAATCGTGGTAAAGAACATATTAAGAATAGGTAAGAATTTATGAGAGAGTGATCGAATTATTGATTGGAAACTTGTAGAAATGCTGCAATAGATAGCAGGTAAGGATTACAAAAATTTTTCCCCTTTGTAAAAATTGACTATATGTCCCGCTCAGTCCCCTACTTGTTAGGGGTGTGCATTAGATGGATCGGGTCAGTTCGGGTGCAAATCGGAAAAAATCGAGTAGGTTTGGAGGGTGAAAAATGGATATTGATTCGACATCGAATTTGAATACAAAATAATGGGTTGGAATTATCGGGTTAATATTTGATAAATCAGGTCGGAATTTAAAATGGACTTTGTGCTGAAATTGTTTTAGCCCAATACACTAAAATTAAATAAAATATACCTTTTAGGCCAAACCCAAATGTAGACAAGTCTATTATATACATCATTCACAAAATAATAGCCCAAATAACATATATAACTAAATATGAGCTTGCCTATTACATGTATCCTTTACAAAATAATAGCCCCAAATAAACTATATTACTAAATTTCGGCTTCAATGATCACTAACAACATTTACATGTAATATATATTTTTCTCTAACTAGAACTTTACATGTAGCAAAAAATTCTATCCAAAAAATTTTTTCTTTGTGATCTCTGTGTTACATATCCAATATTAAACCCAACAACATCAAATAATCATTGCAGGTCCTGCAAAAAGTAGAAACCCAAAAAAAAAAAAAAACTATCCCTGCAAAAACACATAACATGAATGAGACTCAATTTCAAAAGAAAAAAAGCAAAAAATATATAAAGGATGTCTTGGTTGAGACTCAGTTGTTTATTGTAATTCATTTAAGACACAAGGCCACATTTTAATGGCTGCAATGAAATGTCTCCCAAAAAAAATGCAGCACAAATGACCTCACTATGAAATAATCATAAACAAGGTGGAAGCATTCATCATTGCCACAGCCAAGAATGCAAGCAAAAAGAAGATAGGAAGCAGGCAAAAACTCATCGAGAAGCAACAAAAAACAAGGCAATACTAAAATCATTGCCCCAGCCAAGTATGCAAGCAAAAAAAAGGCACCAGTATTAGCAAAAACTAGGTAGTTAGCCAGCAAACACAAGTCAAGAAGCAAGCAAGAAACTTTTTGTCTGAGACAAGCAAATGAAGCAGTCAAATGAAGAGGCATCATAAGCAGAACAAATAAAAAATGCAGTTAAATAAAGAATGCACACAGGCAAAATAATGCAAACTAGCCAGGCTCAGAAACATTTAATATAATATAGTTAAAGAATGCAGCAACATTTCTGGCTACAATACTATGCCACCCAAGAGAATGCTACCAAGCATTCCTTTCCCTCATTGTTGTGGAAGCCTCATCCTTGCCTGAATAGAACAATACACAATCAGATTCAAGAAATTGTAGAATGAAGTTAAATTATAAATAATTAAAAATTAGCAATAGAGTTTTAGAGTTGTTACTGCCAATATGTTCAAGTAATGCTAGCATGCCACTAATACACAACATGCTACTCATATGTTTTTAGATGGCACCTAAAGTAAGGAGTGAAAGACCAACACCAATCGGTGGCAGTTCTGTTACAAAAAAAAAAAAGTCAAAATGTGTGCTAACCATAAAATAATGTAATTAAAACAAGGAAAAATGTAAATAGACTTGCCTTTTTTCAAAGTTGTATATTTCACTGATTTCTTCCTCAACAATCAAGTCATTTGAACTCAATCTGAGCCAATCTTGTGTACAAATTAATACTTTTACAATCTTAGGAGTTAAAGAACTCCTAAATGCATCAAGCACTCGATCTCCAGTGCTAAAACAAGATTCAGAAGCCACTGTTGATATGGGAACTGCTAAAACATCATGAGCCATTCTAGAAAGCAGAGGGAACCTTTTAGAATTGATTTTCCACCATCTCAAAAGATCAAGGTCCCCCTCTTGTTCTAAAATAGCCTCATTAAGATAAATTTTAAGGTCTAATTTCTTACTTCCACCATATCCAGTGTCTACTTTATGCTTCTTCAATCAAGCTTTCAGCACTGACACAGGTTTAGAAGAAATTGTAAAAGCAAAAACAAATTCAGATTGTCCAACCATAACAGATTGAGAAGCTTCCATAAATTGTCTATAAATAGATACATAATCCTCAAATAATTGAAACAGATTGTTCTTAACAGTAACAAACAAGCTTCCACCCAAATCAGGACCATACATTTGTTTCAATGAAAAAGACAAGTACTTAACTTTCTCATAAGGATCCAAAACAGATGCAATGAAAATCAAATTATTCATCTTCTCAGGATCCCCCCAGTATTTGTCAAATTTTTGTTTCATATTAGCCCCCATATTTCGTACATATAAGTTATTAAATAACCTCCAATCATTTAGATTGTACAACAGATCAGACATTTCAGAAAATATGGTATTAGAAGTCACATAAAGAGAACAAAAAATTCTCTCTATCATGTTAAATAAAGACTCAAGTAATTCCATCAATTTTTTCACAGAAATCCAATTAAAATAATAAGACAAATCATCTTTCAAATCAACTCTAAAAGATGGCTCAGAATCATCAAACTGAATAAACGCTTTTTCATAAATAGAAGCAGTTTTTAGCATCAAGTATGTTGAGTTCCACCTAGTTGGAACATCAAGTGAAAGACAAGCTTTTGAATCAATGCCAACTAAATCAGCAATCTCCCTAAATTTTCTAAGTTTGGTTGGTGAGTTTTTGATGTATCTAACACATTTCCTAACTTTTTTAATAGATTCAAAAACATCTTTTAATCCATCTTGCACAATCAAATTCAAAATGTGTGCCATGCACCTCATATGCAGATATTTGCATCTAACAACACTCACACCCTAAGTTAAGAATTTATTTTTTAAATACCCCATGGTAGATGCATTGTCAACAATGACAGTGAAGATATTTCTAAGCCCCCATTTAGGCAAACAGTTTTCTAAAGCGTTTGTTATGTACTCACCTTTGTGAGATGAAACAGGCACAAAGGAGGTAATTTTTTTATGTAGCTTCCATTGATCATCTATAAAATGAGTCGTGATGCACATATAATTAATTCGTTGAATAGAGGTCCATGCATTAGTTGTTATGCTAACCCTTTGACAATGATCCTTAAAGAATCTCTTTAAGGACTGCCTCTCCTCAATGTAAACATAATAACAGTCCCTAGTCAATGTCCATCTACTTGGTAATTTAAACTTTGGACATGCAACTGCTAAAATTTTTTTGAAACCCTCCATTTGCACAAATTTAAAAGGTAGCTCATCCACAATGAGCATATGTGCAAGAGACTTTCTAATTGCCTCTTGATCAAATTTCCAAGTGCCTAAGGTTCCTAGGGATTCATTATTTTCAGCTTCCACATTATTAGAGACAGGTAGCAATATCAAAAGTGACTGTCTAGTGTTTTTAGGGTGTGGATTTTTCCTACAGGTAAGTACATGATTCCTAAGAGAAGACGTACCATGTGTCTTAGAGTGGCAGCGAATTGTTTTAGCACAGTAAAGGCACCTGCCTTTTACCACAACTCCTGCATCATTTTTACCTCCTCAAAGTGTTCCCAAGCTTTTGATCTCTGTTAAGTTTCTTTCCTTTTCTTTTTTTCTCGTGGTTGCTCAAAGTTTATATTTTTTTTCAGCTTACATAATCTATTTCTCTTTGTCAGGTTCACTATCACCAGCAGCAGTGTTTGTATTACCACTGCTGTTGGTAGGACCAACAATATTATCCATCTACAAAACATCACAAACGCACCAAAATATATAAGAAAGAAAACATTTAAACAAGAAGCAAATATCAAAATATACACAGAACATAAATATAAAATTTTTGTCACTAAACAATGCAAAAATATATTACAGATAAACAAAAATTAACAAATAAACCAATAAAATTTAAAATGTAAAATATAATCTATAAAATATTAACAAATAAAATATATTAACAAATAATCTATAAAATATAAAATATATTAACAAATAATCTATAAAAAAATTAACAACTAAACAAATAAAATATAAAATATAATATATAAAAAATCAATTTTTTCATATAAATCTAAACAATTACAGAGAACAAACTAAATCAAACTAAATCAAATAAAATATAATCTATAAAATATAAAATATATTAACAAATAAAATATAAAATACAACCTATAAAAAATCAATTTTTT
>CATIWM010046534.1:0-11087 GCA_949671775.1 Mallotus repandus
ATGATGTGCTTATTTTTTCAAACTCTGTTCCCCAACATTTCAAGCATTTAAAGATTTTTCTCTATGTTGTAAAGAAAAATGGACTTGTTGTTTCTGAAAAGAAAATATCTCTTTTTCATACTAGAGTTAGATTCTTAGGACATTATATTAGTAGAGGAACCATTGTCCCAATAGAAAGGTCCTTAGAATTTGCCAACAAATACCCTAATGAAATCCTTGATAGAAAACAGCTTCAAAGGTTTTTAGGAAGTCTTAACTATGTTTTAGACTACTGTCCAAACATCAATAGACTTGCTAAACCTCTTCATGATATATTAAAGAAAAAACCATTCCCTTGGACTGATGAACACACCAAAGTTGTTCAAACTATAAAAAAACATATCCATCACATTCCTTGTCTCCATATAGATGATCATAATCTTCCTAAGATAGTGGAAACAGATGCTAGTGATATAGGATATGGTCGTATTCTCAAACAGAGTCAGAATTGGAGGGAAATAGTTATTCAGTACACTTCAGGCCACTGGAATGATACATAGAAAAACTACTCCACTATAAAGAAAGAGATACTTTCCATTGTTTTGTGCATCACAAAATTTCAATCTTATTTATTAAATCAAAAATTTTTACTTCGGGTTGATTGCAAATCTACAAAAGAAATTTTACAAAAAGATGTTCAAAACATTGCATCAAAACAAATTTTTGTAAGATGGCAAGCTATTCTGAGTATCTTTGATTTTGAAATTGAATACATTAAAGGAGATACAAATTCTCTACCAGACTTTCTGATTAGAGAATTCTTGCAAAACATATAGAATGACTCGAAAAAAGAAAGATAAAGAAAAGGTTGACCCAACTAAAGAATCTGACCCGATTAAAGGATCCCTTCCTCTTTCTGCTGAGAAACCAATAAAATCCTAGTATGACATTGTCAGCTAAGAATCAGATAAAGAAAAGCAAATTCAGATTCAACAATGGGTTGACTCTATGTCCAAAACCCCTGAACTTCTTCAGGCTATTCAAAATACTATAAAGCCTCCACAATTGCCAGGAATATTGCATACTCCTCAGATTGCAGGTATATCTTCTCAACTGATTTCTAAAGACGAGAAAGGAGATTCTTCTTCCTCCAAAACCATTTCTCAAAATGTTTTAAAACCTGTGGCTACTCCCAGTAGCTCACAAATTATTTATTCTCAGACAAAAATAAAGACAAAAGAATTTCTATTAAAGACCAATTTTCAAAATATATTGACAATTGAAGATGGTTTTTAATATATATATATATATATATATATATATATATATATATATAATTGAGAAAATTTAGGTTTCTCACCTTCAAGAGGAAGTAATGAGCCCATCAAATTATGGTTTTGACTGCATATTCTAAAAATGTAAGGACCAGGGCATTTGTTTATGTCATAATCAATCTTTCCTCCCATTGAGGTAAAAGAAAACATCGAATTACACAGTCTTATATTTTTTCTAAATTTATTTGACAACAAACAGCCATTATGGGTTAATAAATTATCAAGAAATGGTGGAGTCGGAGGCGGAAACGGCAATTTAACAACGCTCCTTTTACAACAGCATGTATAAATTTTGAATTACTATTTGACCTATCCCTAACACACTCTGCTAGCTAATATAAAGCACCACAAAGAATACATTGGTTATCATGCATCTCAATGTTAGACTTTTGTAAGCAATGGCCCAAAAAGGAAAAATGCATATCACGAATTGAAACAGCACGGGAAAATTCTTTTTCAAAAAGAAAAGACTATATTGATTAGATTTAAAGTTTAGTGTGTATAGTTTCTCCGATGCTTTTTGTTTTGTTCAAGCTCATCTGATCGTAAAGCATGTTGTTATGGATTAACAGCAAATGCAAGTGTCCGTATTCTTTTATTAGATAATTGTGAGTTCTCAGGTAATTCATAATGACATGTGACATTTTCTTTGCACAAATATATTAAAAGATGGTGTTGTCACACTATTTTTTTTTATAAAAAAAACATAAGTTCTTATGCAGGCATAGATCGAATGTTTGAATAGGTGCATTGGGAAACATTGCTTATAGGCGGAGGAACAACTAACTTAGATAAAATAATGTCAGAGCATAAAGTAAAAAAACTTGCTTGTTCGCAGACAAATTCTATAAAAGCTAATCTAATTTACCTTGGTGCATATCAACAACATAATAGTAACATCATAAAGGACAGCTTCGTCCAATAAATTTTGATTTTGGTTGCCCAAAGATGGAATAAATTATAGCCAAGTAAAAAAATAAAAGAAGACAAATAAATATAATAAATTATTGGATGAGAAGAAAATATTGATTGCGAGTATAAGTAAGGAAAATAAAATAATAAATGTATTAAAATATATCTAACAATTAAATAAATGATTTTTCAAAAGGATTTTTTTCAAATATAAAAAAGAATATGACAAACCTAGGTGGAAACAACGGTAATAAATAAAAGATTGGAAAAGAGAAAACCAAAGTCCTACAAAGAAAAAAGAAAAAAATTAGTACAATCAAGGAAAAAAATTAACACATGGAGTGTGATTTATTATAAAAAACAAAAACAACTATCCATAAAGAAAAGATAAAAGTTGTGAAATGAAAAAGTTGCTTAGCTTGAATAAATGGCATTTGGAAATTTAAGAAAGGAAAATAAAATAAGTAATTCATTAAAATAACACAAAAGTAAAGTGAAAAGCAAAGTACTGCATAGGAAAAAGGAGAATAAAATTAGTAAAATAAAGCATAAAAAATTTAAAATTAGAAGCGTGATTTATTTTTAAAACAGAAAAACGTAGCTAAAAAACAAAAAGAGAAAAAAGTTACGAAGTGAAAAATTGTTTAGTTAGAAATATAAGTCATATGAAAATTAAATTAAAGAAATGCATAAATGTTTTGTCCAATCAATATATAAGTCAAATAGGAAAAAAATCATCAAAAAAATTAACGACAATTAATTATGCAAAGGCAACAAAATTAACAGATGAATAGGAAACACAACAGGACAGAAAAAGCAAAACATGCAAGATTTTAATGCATCTAGCAAAACTTCAAAAAAAATGTTGAAATACAAACAAACACAGACACACACAAGCATATATATATATATATATAATCATTTTCTAAAATAATGTCAGGAAACTCAAAACACATTAAAACACACGAATCAAATTCATAAAATTAAAAAAAAAACTAAATATTTATTTATCTAATTTATTAGGCAATCATTTTCTAAAATAATATCAGGAAGCTTAAACACATTAAAACACCATCAATAATATTCATAAAAATTTTAAAAAATTGTTCATCATTATTAAATAACGACTCCCTTGTTTTTCCTTTTTATATATGTAATTAATTAAATAAAATTAAATAATAGTGGTAGCCAACGTATTAAGTGTAATTTTCTTAACCCCCAAAGGTAACAAATACTATAGCATTTTTTTCGTGCATTAAATTAATCATATTGTATATAAGGGACATGAGAAATGAAAATAAATTTAATATACCATTTTTTCAATATCATAGCAAATAATAATCATATCCAATGTGCACGGAACAATTTGTTGACAGCACAATTATTTATTTTGCTTCTTTTTTTTTAGCTGGTTAGAATTGATTTCAAACACCAACCTTTCTTTTCATTTATGACTATAGATGAACTTAAAAACTAATATACACTCTTTTTTTTTAATTGATATCCATTGCAAAGCCTTCCCTATACACAAAAACATAAATTAATCTTGAATTTGGTCTAATACCTTCACAACCATGGACTAACAAACATAATTGCTTCAACACTTTATAATAATAATTTTAATAACGTTGATAATACAATTAATAACAACAATAATAATAATAATAAAAAGAAAAGAGAACAATCCAACATAAGAAATACAAATTCAATGAGAAGCACGAGAAGAAGCCCGAGTACTAGGCCTATTACCAGTTAAAACTAATTTCTGCTTCTTCTTCTTTTTGTTGGAAACCTCTAGCCAAGGAGATTCAGTATCTATAAGGTCAGCCTAAGATTTCTTGGCAACCAATTCCAATTCATTTTGGGTAGCATATTGCTCATTAGACATCTGGTCCACCACTTTATTGTGATATAGACTAGGTTCTGAAACAGAATCCTGATCTGAACCAGTGTGAGCATTTTATTCCGAAGTATGAGCCTATTCCAGCTAATCTAGAGTAGTGTCAATGGGAGCCTATTCTAGTTGTTGTGTACTATCTGAAATAGCAATATGAAGATTATTATTCTGATGTTTGAGCATGACAATTTGAAGATTATTTGGAGTATCTATCACATATACATTTTGGCAAGGAAGCTCATCAGCAGCAATTGTTTGTATGATATCTAATATTGGGTTTCCATACTTTACAAGAGCGAGAATGTGCCTTACATGAACGAGATCGCCCGTGGGACAGACAAGACTTATCTTTCGTTGATCGAAGTTCAACCTGTTCATTTGATTTATTCATACAACAAGTGGAAAAATCATGCCCAATAGAATGACATATGCTGCAAAACAAGGGTAAGTTCTCATAAGAGACATCAACATCCAAAGTTAGACCCTGACAATCTAAGAATAATAAATATTTTATAGCCAAAGCTAAATCAATTTAAATCAGAATGCATGCATAATGGCCAAAGTCTCCCTCAAGAGTAGCTTTATCCATGCGAACAGGAGTGCCAATATTACTAGCAATATCACATAATATTTGCGAGTCCCATAACTCCCAGGGAAGTTGATGAATTCACATCCATATCTGAGTTGTTGATGTCTTCTCTTTGAAGGGATCAAAACCAAGAGACCATTGTTGAATGCGCAAAGAACTAGGTTTCAGGAATAAAGCATCGCGACTCCACACCGTCTCTTTATCCCGAGCTTAATAAAGAAATATATGATAAAATCCTTTCCCTAGAGGAATTAGCCTCCATTTGTTCTTGATTTCCCTGAAAAAAAAAGAGTTTCTCTTTCAAATTCGAGAGGGACCAAGGAGAGTCACCCTTTGAAAGAATTAGCCTACAAATCAATGAATATTGACATAAGGCCAGGTGTTTATGATAAACATCCTAATTAATTTTTACCATTTGAAGGGACCCAGGTTTGCAGTTCATAGGAGGTTTCACTATTTGCTTTACATAAATTGGCAAATCTGATTCATATGCAAGCACAGCAGTATACGATTTCTGTTTAGAGGCATTAACCTGAAGCATTCCTAGAGGATTTTCTGATGAAGAAGGGAGCCATTTGGAAGGATTATACGATGAAGAAGAGAACCTTTTTATAGAAAAAAGGTCCGAGTGGCTGAAATACAAAGCATCTGAAGGCAAAGGCTGCCAGAGAATGGAAGGTTATCTCATCGTATTATCCATACATTGAGTCCCTACACTTTTATTTTATCATACATTGGGTCCTTAATTTAAAATTAATACACTTTTATTTTTTTTTACATTGGGTCCTTAAAGGACCTAATTTATGACAAAATAAAAGTGCAACGGTAAAAGACAGAAAATAATAAAAGTGCATGGGGGAAAATATGGGTTATTCCTTCAATATATGTCATGATTCATGCATTATGCCATATTGGTCATATTATATTTACCATTTTCATTCATTACGCCATTTTTCTCATACATCATATTTACCATGTTCCTGTATGATGCCATGTTCATACAGCATATATCTCATGTTCATGCATTATACCATGTTCATGCATATTATATATTGTTATGTGCTTGTGTGTATATATTTTCTTTACATTTAAATGTAGAAGTTAATCCATAATAGTATATATTTCTTGAAAGCACTGTATGAAACTAGTAAGGTCGGCCTTGCTTAACATTCAGGCAGTATGAAGATGTCTTGAATATAAAGAGCATGCTTTTATTGACATTGACATCCTAACCTAATGCTTTATCCTACAGGCAAATGTGGTTCCGAACGAGGGTTCGAGTTTGCCTAAGTCCCTAACCATACAATTTCTTAGGTGATAGTAAGTGGCAACTCCTTGTTTCTGCTGGCTAAGTAAAGGGTTATAAGTGCATTTATGCCATCCCTAAGCTCTTTTAGTACTCCCCTTACCTACCCTCTATTTTTCCATAACAAGGAAAAAGGGTTTGTGATCCAAATGAGTGCCTTATCGGACCTGTTGGCATCAATAATAATGTTATTTCTCTCATCAATGGTATGCCTACTTCAGTATTACAAAATGCTTCACCTTTTTATACTTTATTTGGTATTCATCCCAATTACAAGAATTTAAAGATATTTAGCAGTGCCATTTATCCATTATTATAGCCTTATAATAAACATAAGTTCTCTTTTCGAACTACATAATATGCCAATCTTCATCTGACTCTTGCACATCATAGCTTTTCGTATTTAGATCCAACAAGTGGCTAAATTTATATTGCTCACCATGTCAAATTTAATGAGCATATATTTCCTTATAAATCCATTTCTGGTTTGCCAACTAACTCGGTTCATAAGTCGTCACCTACTGATTTTATTATTTGACTTCAAGTAACATCTTTCTCTCATTCTCAAATACACAGTCCTACTTATACTACCACTTCTCCTCCATCCCCATCCTTAAACACTCCTATCTCATATGCAACTCCTACTTTCCCTCAACCATCGTTATCACTGAACCCTTCTCACCTATATACTCCTCCAATAACTTCAAACCTTCATCCTTATCTCACTTTGCATCCCTCCATCTGGATTAAACCTGATTATTGATATCTCCAAATACAATCCTAATTTAAAATCACCACAATGACCTTTATCACAATCTTGTTTTACATCATTGATTCGTACACATCCTATGACTCTTTAACCATCCACCATGCAACATCATCATGCCTTTCTTACCCATAGTGCTATTGAAACAAAACCTCACTTCTACTCTGAAGCCAAGAAATATAAAGAGTGGCATGATGCTATGCAAATGGAATTTGATGCTTTATAGAAAACACATACCTGGTGTCTTATCCCTCGTCCTTCTCATCAGCCTATTATTGTTAGCAAATGGATTTTTTGAGTCAAAAGAAATCTAGATAGCTCTATCTCCAGGTACAAAGCTCGCCTTATTGCCAAAGACTATATTCAGTAAAGTGTTGTGGACTTTCATGAAACTTTTAGTCCAATTACAAAGACTACTACTATTCACTTGATTCTCTCTCTGGCTTCTATAAATCAATGACCTCTTAAACACATTGATGTCTTTAATGCATTCTTACTTGGCTTTCTTAATGAATAAGTTTTTATGGAACAGTCATCTGGATTCAAGGATTCTAACATCCGGATTATGTTTGCTTGCTACAACATTCACTGATGTTGCTTTATATTGGGTAGTGTCACCTGAAAAGGAAAATCCTAAGGGAATAGTAAATGTAAACAACAACTTATTGGTCTAGTATAGATATTAAAGAACGACACCGATTTCATTCTTTTCTTGAATAATAATACTAAGAGAATAGTACAACTATTATTATTCTAAAGGGAAACATATTTGTTGGTGTAATTTTTTTTATAGCTTACACCAGGCTCCAAGAGCATGGTTTTAAAGATTGAGTTCATTTCTCTCCATCCTTGGATTTGTGAGCTCTAAAACAGACTCATCACTCTTAGTTCTTCGACATAACTATGATATACTCCTGCTACTTGTCTATGTTGACAATATACTTTTTACGAGCTCATCGCTTACTCACATTCATCAAGTCTTACAGTCTATCAAATTTCAATTTCTAGTGAAAGATATTAGTGATTTACATTTTTTATTTTTAAATTTAAGAATTTTAGATTATATATATAATTTAATTTAGAAAAATTGATAATTAAGTAGAATATTTTTCTTAAAAATTATATTATCAATTTAAAAATTAAGGAAAATTTTATCTATTGAAATTTAAAACTTGAAATATTTTGATATAAAAATATTTTACAGGAACTAGTTTATAATTTTTTTTAGATGTCAAATCTCTTACACCCTGTTTGAATGGGGTGAGGTGGTAGTTCATTAAAGAAGAGTAAGGAATGATAAGGATGGGAAAGGTAAGTAAAGGTAAGGGAGGGGAAGTTATATTACTTAAATGTTGCTTGGGAAGAAGTGAAGTGAGGTAAGGGTTATATTATGTTGTTTTGTTTGGGAAAAAGATTAGAGAATATGGACTATGTATTTAAAAGACATAAATACCCGCAGTTATGTAAAATAATATTTATTTTAATTTACTTAAATAATAATAATAATAATAATAACAATAAGGAGCCCAGACATAGTAATGAGATAGTATGTATCTATTGGTTATAATTTATCTTTGAATTAGTAATACATGTACCTTATTTCAATAATATAATTGCTAGTAAGTATATGCTTTAATTTGATTTCAGTAATATAATTTCCAGCAATTATATGTCTTAATCTAATTTAAATAATATAATTGCTAACAATTATATGCCTTAATCTGATTTCATTAATATAATTGCCAACAATTATGTCTTAATCTAATTTAAATAATAGAACTGCTAGCAATTATATGTCTTAATCTCATTTCAGTAATATAATTGCTAGCAATTATATGTCCTACTCCGTACAATAACCTGACAACAAACTCACAACGATCAAAATGCATGCATAAGAACTTTAAGACAACATCCCAACAACTCCATATTATAATTGCTAGTAATTATATGCCTTAATCTTATTTCCGTAATATAATTACTAATATTTCGTGCAACAACTTGACAACAAACTCACAACAATCCAAATGCAAGCACAACAACTTTAAAAATAATACGACAACAACTCCATAACAACGATGACACTAATATCATTCCTAGTAATTATAAAACTCTTTAATTTGCATAAAGTAAGATGTAGGCTACCAATACCATAAATACAATAAGTTCAGGATACATAAAAATATACTACTAACATAGACAATCATGCCTACATATACCATTAATACATAAACATCAAATTAATTACTTGACACTATATTAGCTTAGTTATTTCATCATTTCTAACAATAAGTCTTTACAACACTATAAAGGATATCCAAGAAGAGCCTTTAACATTTCAGGATTCTTAATTAGATAAAGATAGCATGCTAAATGCCTTTGTTCATCAATATCTAAATCATCAAACGAATTCCACACTTCATTCTCATAAATTGGAAGTGTTGTAACCTTGACGAATTCACTTATGGCTTTAGCAATATTATCAAGTCACTTTTAAAATGACAATTCCATCATCAAGTTGTGTTTTTTTTTATTACGCTTACATTTTGAAAATGCTTCAGCTTGAGAATTCACTTAAGATCTCGTAGTTGCCTCATGCTCATTACTTGGAACATTCTCAACATTTTCATCAATAGCATCAATATTTTCCAAATGCACTTCATTTTCAGCTACCATAAAGTTAACACCATCAATTGTATTACTTAAATCATTCTCCTTAAGCATACTTGCCCTTCGTCTTCTCATATTTGTTATAGTTTCAGCATGGTCTCTAGTAGTTCTGTTTAGCACACAGTTGACATAATTTTTTATAATTTTGTATTGGTTTGTTTTGCCACTCAGCAGCTTCAGGTTTCACCTTTAAAAAATAAAGATAAAATACTAATATAAATTTGAAGTTGAAAGATAAAAATAATGATATAATTTAAAGTTTTGGATGATACGTAATTAACATTTTAGAAATGGGATCCCAATTAAAACCACTTGAGCCATTTCTGAAAATATCATAACATGATGTCCATAATCTCTTAATGTGCTTCATTCGGTTTTATACTTTTTCCTTATTAATTGGACACTCTAATAATTTTTCCCTCGATTCTTTAATAATATTTTCAAATGCTCTTAGAGTAAAAGTTCCACCGACTCTATTGCCAATTGTATCTTGATGCAAATATGCATCCACAAAGGCATCATCCATAGGTTTAATCCAAAAGCATACATTAGTTACCTTACTTGTATTTCTTTTTGGAGGCATTATTTAACAAATATTATCAAGAAAAATACATTATAACTTAATTTTTAGATGTAACAAATAATAAATATGATTGAAATTATAAGGAAATTTTAACATAAGCAATTCATTTCTCATTAACTTAGAAACTAAGAACAAAAAAATCAAAAGAGTACAAGTAAAAAAAATAAAAGTACATATATGAAATCACAACTAAAATAAAATCATAGATGCACATCACATAATGTAATCAACCCACATAGATGAGGCAATAGAATCTCGAACTAACTATCCTTTACGAGTCTTTTCACCACCATCTATGTTAGAGGGACAATCTTGTGCAACACTAATATTTAAAAGTTTCGCATCGACCTCTGCAAGTATTTGTTTATCTGGATTTGCACTCATTAAATAATTACGTAAAATACAACAAACCACAATTATTTCCTTTTATGTCTTAACGCCAAAATTAGGTTCTATTACAATTGCAATAATAGGAAATCGCTTCTTAAGTACACCAAAAGCACGTTCAATTGTATTTCGCAAAGAGGAGTGTCGAAGATTAAATAACTCACATGTATTTCGTGGTGGATTTCGTGAAGACTCCTTTAAATGATAATGCTCTCCTCTATAAGGTGTAATAAGACTACATCTCGACATGAATCCAACATCAACAAGATAATATTTACCTAAAAGAAATTAAATTTCTCATTAACTTACTATCCCACATAATGTATTTATGTAAATTGAAAAAATATATAATTACCTTCTGAAATTTTAAGAGGATATGATCTGCTAAATGCATTTTTTAATATTCTTGAATCAGATGTTGTCTCTTCCCATCCAGGTAAGACATAAGTAAATTTCAAATCAAATGTACATGCAACCAAGACATTTTGCGTTCGATATTCTTTTCTACCATGATATTTAGGAGCTTCCTTAGAAGAAATTTTCACACAAATATGTGTTCCATCAATAGCACCAACACAATCCTAACATTACATTTATTATTACATATTATTAATCATATATATATATATATATATATATATATATATATATATATATATATATGTTT
>CATIWM010046539.1:0-13115 GCA_949671775.1 Mallotus repandus
ATGACTCATTAAAGTTTCTAAATCATCAAATAACACTCAATTTGGAGTTCTATAACTCAATTTTTGATCATAATACTGAGACTATCAAACAAGACATATGAAACCCGAAATTTGCAGCATGGAAAACCTAACTTAAAATCAACCAAAACACCAAAATTACTTACCAATTAATCACCAAAGCCTTTAAATAGAAATATCAGAGTCTGAAAAGTATTTGATACCATCAAATTGAACTTGAAAAGTAAGCCAAAATCTGAAAAAGTTTGCAGCCCCTTGTTCTCTCTCTTTCTCTCTTCTCTTTTCTTTTCTAAGGAAATGATGTTTATTTTCTATGTTTCTTTAACATATCCACACAAAAGTGATATCCATGAATTTAGAAGGATTTAGATAATGTTTGGATATTTTAAAGGTGAAATACCCATTTTAAGCCTTAATGAATTGGTTTTCTCCTCTATTAAACCTCAAGCTTTTAATTGTGCATTTTAGCACGTCCATTTGTTTCAATTAAGTCCAAATCATTCTAAACTTTTTAAATCTCACTCTTTATTATATTTTTAAGTCCTAATCCCTTTTATTCTCATAATTTTACTAATTTCAAGTTACATCAAAATTTAAAAATTCTATAAGTCACGGTTTAACCCGATACACTAGCCTAACCATGTACACTAGCTTATACTTAAACTCAACCAATATATATATATATATATATATACAATGTAATATGTATGCAAATGTACCTATAGTAGAGTACGGGTGTGACAGGCTCGGCTCTGTAGACAGTATGGACAGAAACAACTGATTGTAGGACCACTTCATGAGTTCAAACCTGGGCCACTCTCTCAGAATTTCCTGGACAACTTGGTTGGGACTTGGCCTCACAGAACTATTCTGAGGTGTATTGACTACAATGGAGATCCATCCACTGATGATCAGTATAAGGAGTGGATTTAACTACAACAAACATAAGGGGATGAATTTGAAAAGCACAAAAGAACAAGGGAGTTGTAGGCATCGAGTGCCCAACAGAAGAAAAGAAGACAAATTTAGGTTCGTGTAACTTAGTTTTTACCTTAACCTTTTGTTGGATGGAATTTCCTTTTTAGTTAAAAAGTTTGTAATGAACACTTAACGCAATGTGCAATAATAACAAAGGCAATCCATTCCATTTAATATAAACACAAAGTGGTTATACATTTTGCTTCTAACATATCTCCAGTCGTTAATTGTCTTGCCCTTGCAAGTTTTCCATTCCATACAAATATATTTTGTTTTGTTGTTGCTTTTGTTCCATTCTCATTTGCATCTAACCTCCTACTTTTTTGTCCATAATAGGAGCACAATTCTGCTCAACTTCCAACTTCCTTATTATGTAATAACTGCCAGCTCCTTTAGCTTCAAGTTGATTTTCATGGGCTTCATAAATAATTTCAATTTTCATGGCTAGGTTGGCGGTTTCGATTCATGAATCGTTAGTTTACAGTTATACTTAATTAGAAATGGTTTCTATTTCGGTTCAAAATCGGTTCGGATTTAATCTGGTCTAAATTCAATTTGACCGGTGCAACAAGGAAATTTTTTAAAAATTTTCTGCTTTTGAAATGGAAACGCTCAATTTTATAAGGAGCAGAATCCAACTTGAACCAACTCCTCTCTAGTTTAGAGCAGATTCGAGTTTGACAAGTTCCAATTCCTAACCTAAATCGACCCATGCCCACCCCTATTCATAATGAGTCAGACCATGAGTTTTGGCTATTTCAAAAATATGTTATCAAATATTAATATTAATATTTTCTTGAAAAATTTAAACTTAGGGTAATATTTACTTTTCATATTTTAGAGTTTTATATTCTAATTTTGAAAACAAATGTTATTTATTTTCTATTTCTTTTTGCATTTACCATATTTATAATTTTATCATATACATTGACACCTAATTAATTATAAAATTTTTATCAATAATGTCCACTATATGACCGATACACTTTCTATACTTATTTTATTTTAAAATAAAATAATATACTTTATTCAAAAAAATTTATTTAAATTTATTAAAAATGTTAGAAATGTTATAATTTTTATAAAATAATATCATATTTCGTAAATATAAAAGTTATAATATTTTTCATTATAATTTGATATATATTACATTAGATTGTTGCATTATTGAAAAAATAAAACACTTTTTATGAAATTAATTTTTATTGTATTTATAATTATATAAATCAAATTAATTATTTAAACTATTTTACATAAAATTATATTAAATTAACGAATAACAGTGATAGCTTATGAAGATATATCAAATTATAATGAAAAACATTAATCCTTACATTTAAAAAATATAATATCATATCATAACAAATAATAATCTTTCACATTTTTCATAAATAAAATAAATTTTTCTAAATTGAAATTTTTTCGTTACAAAAATACTGATCTAAAAAATATTTTCAATTAATAAAGTGTCACTAAAATTTGTAGAAAAAAATTTCTATAATTAGAACAATTAATTTCATAAAAAATAGTTTAATTTTTTATAAAGTAGCAATTTAATAAAAAAATATCAAATAATGACAAAAGAAATATTAATTTTTCTATTTATGAAAAATAATATTATATCAGAAAAAATAAAATAAAATAAAACTTTATATATTTTTTTTTTATAAATTTAGATAAATTTTTTAAATAAAATAGGTTCTTTTGTTTTAAAATAAAGTGACAGTATATATATATATATATATATATATATTAGAATATAGAAGACAGTATAATTGAAACGCAATGAGATATATGTCCAATTTTTTAATAATTTTTTAATGGCATAAATTTATGAATTCGAAAAGTGTCAGGCAAATATTAAACATGTGGGATATTGAAAAAACATCCCATTAACATTATACATCACTCATAAGAAAAACATTCATACTTCATATGTCTCATGTAAACATCAAATACTTAGTTTTTCTGTTAAAAAAGTTGAAATTTATTATATATACATCAAAATTATTTAGCTTCTCTGTCAAAAAACTGTTCTTCTTAATTTCATGTAGTGTTAAAATAATCCCTGTTTTGTGGATTTTTTTTTTCCTTTTTGGCTGCATCTGCATGTGGTAATTCAACAAAAAAAAAAAATAGAAGTAGTGCCTTGGTTGGACGTGGCAAATGCATTTGTTTGAACGTGGCAAATGCATTTGTTTGAACAACACACGCAGCAATCGCTTTTTTCCTGAACAACACATGTAGCAAAAACCGTTTTTTTTTTTAAGTTGACGCCACTGATATGGTGGTGGTGGACTGCCTCGTTTGAGAGCTGTTTCTATTGTTTGGGAGCTTTAATTGCCGTAAACCGAACCAAGAAGATGGAGTTTTCGTTCATTTCCAAAACAATAGTCAAACCATCTTCATCACTCAGAACCCTTCAGAATTTCCTTTCTAGACCAGCTTACTCCCCCATTGTATATTCCAACCATACTTTTCTAAGCACAAATTGACCATAACAATTTCAAGATCTCTACTCAGCTCAAGAGCTCACTTTCAGAAACTCTATCCATCTTTTATCCATCTCTGGCGGAACAAAGATAACCTCTTTGTACACAACTGTGAAGAGGGTGTTCCATTTATCAAAACTCGAGTGAACTGTCGTTTGCTTGATTTTCTCCAGCATCCCCAGATTGAGTTGCTGAACAAATTCCTTCCATGTCAACCCTTTACTCATATCTCGGACCCAGAAACAGAAACAGTGCCACCAGTGGCTTTAAGTCACCTTTTTTTGACTCTGGTGGATTTGCAATTGGTGTGTGCTATGAAAGTTAAAGTAAAAAATGGCTGCACCATTTGCACCATTCGATGAGAATTCAGCACCGAATTCGGGGCTGATAAATTGATAAAATTGGTTGAAAAATAGTTATACTTCATGTCTATATAAATGTCATTTGCTCAGTCATTTTGTATGATAATACAAGCAAATAAAATATAAGTATAGTAATGGGAAGAGACTGTGCTGTGTGAGCATTGTGTTAGTGAGTCTCTGTACGAAGAAAAAAAAAATATAGAGAGAGTGGGTTATCTCCCATATTAAAAGAAAATTTTATAGTATTTTTTTTGGGATATAAAAAGAAATATTTGTAACTTCTATTATTTTTATAGTAAAATTATTCTAATCTTATCTGTGGTTTTTTCCCGATTTATTGGGGGTTTTTCACGTAAAATTTGTGTGTTCACTTTCTCATTGCTATCGTCAGGTTTAGCTGTCTTGAATTATTGTACTATTAAAATTATTTGTCTTGATAAAATTCTATTTATGAGTGTGGTATTTAAGTGGACCATTGTGACCTATTATATTTTTCTGAGAATTTATCTTGAGGTGATTTTTAGTACAATCATTTAGACTCTAATCACTTGTGCGATAGTTCTGTTCCATATTCTTTCTTCAATTTATTATTTCAATTATTTTAGCTGTAATTTGCTCTATAATATTCACAGCCCGATCCTCAATTTTTACAACAAGTGGTATTAGAGCTTCTACTTTGTGAATAGTGATAATTGCAATGGCGGCAAAATATGAGATTGAAAAATTTAACAGGAGAAATTTCTCACTGTAGAAATTGAAGATGAAGGCAATACTGAGAAAGGATAATTGCCTGGCGGCTATAAGTGAAAGGCCAAAAGAATTCATAGATGACAACAAATGGAACGAGATGGACAAAATGTTGTTGTAGATCTTCATCTGGCATTGGTAGATGAGATACTGTCAAGTGTAGAAGAAAAGAAAACTGCAAAGGAAATTTGGGATCAGCTCACTAGACTCTATGAGGTCAAGTCAATCCACAACAAAATTTTCCTTAAGAGGAAGCTTTACACTCTTCGGATGACATAATCTACTTCAGTGACAGAGCATATAAATACTCTGAATACTTTATTTTCTCAACTCACATTATTGGGATATAAAGTAGAGGCAAATGAACGTACTGAACTTTTACTTCAGAGTACGTCTGATTCGTATGATCAACTCATTATTAACCTGATAAATAATGTTGTCACAGATCATGTAGTCTTCAATAAAGTTGCAGTTGCTATCTTGGAGGAAGAAAGTAGGCACAAAAATAAAGAAGACAAAATGGTGAATTCGCAATAAGCAGAGGCTTTAGTAGTGATAAGAGGAAGATCAACAAAACTTGACTCTAGTGGGAGGCAGAGACAAGGCATATTAAAATCAAGAAGCAAGAACAATTTTAAGTGCTACAACTATGGCAAAAAGGGTCACTTGAAAAAGGATTGTTTGGAATCTAAAAGATTCCAAACCTCAAGGAAATGCTGTAAGTATATTAGATGATGGCTTCACTCTATGCAATGGAGTGACGACTGGTGCATACAGAAAGAAATTTTTTGATGTATGGATTCTTGACACAGTAGCTACCTGGCATATAACCGGTCGGAGAGATTGGATTTCTCATTATGAACCTATCTCAGAAGGACCTATGCACACAATTGATGATCATCCTTTGCAGATCATCGGTATTGGAACCATCAAATTGAAGATGTATGATGGCATAATTTGCACCATTCAAAATGTGTGGCATATTGAGGGCTCAAAGAAAAATCTACTATCTATTGGAGTAATTGATGATCTCAGGTGTAGGGTTGAAATCGAAAATGGAATTATGAAAATAATTCAAGGTGTGCTCTTACTAATGAAGGCATAAAAGATAGCTGCAAATTTATATTTCTTGTTGTGAGAGAATTTCGAGTAGGCAAAAGCATATGTTGCTTCAAAAGATTCAAATGAAAAATTTACGATGGTGTGGCACTGCAAACTTGGCCATATGTCAAAAAAAGGAATGAAAATTCTAGCCGAGCAGAAGCTACTTCCCAATCTCACAAAGGTATCCTTACCCTTTTGTGAGCATTGTGTTACAAGCAAGTAGCACCATGTAAAGTTCAACACATCTAATTCTAGAAGCAAAATTATTCTAGAATTGGTTCACTCTGATGTGTGGCAAGCAGCAGTACCGTCCTTAGAAGGAGCACAGTACTTTATGTCCTTTATTGATGACTACTTTATGAGATGTTGAGTGTATCCTATCAAGAGGAAAGTTGATGTATTTGAAGTCTTCAAAGAATTCAAAGCGCAAGTGGAACTTGATTATGGAAACAAGATCAAGTTTTTGAGGATATATAATTGAGGATAATATATCAGTGAAGAATTTGACAAATTCTACAAGCAAGAAGGAATAAAAAAGTTATTCACTATGGTATACACTCCTCAACAGAATGGAGTAGCAAAATGGATGAACAAAACCTTGTTGGAAAGAACAAGGGCAATGTTGGGAGCTACAGTTCTAGAAAGTCATTCTGGGTAGAAGCAGTCAACACCTCCTGTTATATAATAAATAGGTTACCATCAATTGCAATTGAGTTAAAGACACCTATGGAGATATGGACTAGTAGGCCTGTTGATTATTAAAATCTCAAAATATTTATAAGCCCTGCATATGTGAAGTATAATGCCCAAGAAACTACAAAGCTGGATCCAAACTCCAAAAAATGCATATTCTTAGGATATGCAGAAGGAGTTAAGGGGTATTGCTTATAGGATCCCTGCCCATAAGGTCATCATCAGTAGAGATGTGATGTTTGCAGCAGATAAGCTATAAGAAAAATATGATAGTAGCACATTAAAAGATAATTCAGAGACTACAATGATACAGGTGGAACAGAAGGATTCTTCTGAAGCATAATCAAAAAAAGAAGAACAAGAACTAGTTGAGTATGAAGAAACTGGAGTTCGACAGTCAACTCATGGCAAAAAAGCAACAGCTTAGCATTCTGATTACATTATAGAGAGTAATATTGCATACTGCTTTCTAACAGAGGATGGAGAGCCATCAACTCTTTAAGAAGCAATGGTGAGTCTTGAAGCATCTCAGTGGATGGCAACAATGCAAGAAGAAATTGAAGCTCTGCATAAGAATCAGACTTGAAAACTTTTGTCGTTACCACAAGGAAGAAAGCTAATTGGAAATAAATGGGTTTACAAGATCAAACGTAACAACGATGATCAAGTGGAGTGGTATCGTGCAAGATTGGTGGTGTGAGGGTATGCTAAAAAAGAAGGCATTAACTTCAACAAAATTTTTCCCTTATGGTCTGACTTACAACAGTTTGAGTGGTCCTGGTAATGTGTGCTACATTTGATTTACATCTAGAGCAATTAGATGTGAAAACTACTTTTCTTCATGGAAATCTTGAAGAAGAGATTTATATGCTCCAACCAAAAGGTTTTAAAGAACAAGGAAAAGAGAACTTGGTTTGCAGGTTGAACAAATCTCTATATGGCTTAAAAAAAGCACCGAGGTATTGGTATAAGAAATTTGATTCCTTCATCATGAGCCTTGGATACAAATGACTTAATGCATATCTTTGTGCATATTTCAAGAGGTTTGGTGAAAATGATTTCATCATTTTGCTGTTGTATGTAGATGACATGTTGGTACCAAGCCCTAACAAAGATTATATCGAAGAATTAAAGGCACAATTGGCTAGGGAATTTGAGATGAAGGACTTGGGACCGGCAAATAAGACTCTAGGGATGAAAATTCACCGAGATAGAAAAAATAGGAAGCTTTGGCAGAAAAAATAGGAAGTTTTAGCTACTCCAAAAAAACTACTTGAAGAAAGTTTTGCGACAATTCAACATGCAATATTTCAACCCCACTTCCTACTAATTTTAATTTTTCCTCTAATATAAGTCCTAACCATGAAGTAGAGAGGAAGGAAATGTCTTGAGTACCATATCCATCAGCAGTGCGAAGTTTAATGTTCGCTATGATATGTACAAGACCAAATATTGCATATGCAGTGGGAGTGGTTAGTCGGTACATGGCGAATCCTGGTAGAAAGCATTGGAATGTTGTAAAGAGGATCCTAAGATATATCAAAGGAACCTCAAATATTGCATTATGTTATGGAGGATCAGACTTTATTGTAAGAGGATATGTTGACACAGATTATGCAGGTGATTTGGATAAAAGTAAATCCACAACATGCTATGTGTTTATACTTGCTGGCAGTGCTATAAGTTAGGAATCAAAACTGTAATTAGTTATGGCTACATCAACGATGAAAGCTGAATATGTGGCAGCTACACTGGCTAATAAATAGGCAGTTTGGTTGAAGATGGCAATGGAAGAACTTGGGCACAAATAAGAGAAAGTTTCTTTATTTAATGAAAGTCAGAGTACCTTACATTTTGCAGGAAATTCAACCTTTCATTCAAAGTCAAAACACATTTGAGTTCAGTATCACTTCGTTCAAGAGAAAGTGGAAAAAGGAACTATCAATTTACAGAAAATTCATACCAAAGACAATCTTGCAAACTTCTTGACAAAAACCATCAACAGTGATAAGTTTATGTGGTGTCGACCCTCATGCATCCTAACAGAAACATAAGCAACATGAAAATGTAAGATATAAAGAATGGTGTGAAGATGTGTTTGATCCTCAATCAAATCTTCATGTGGGAGATTGTTAAAGTTAAAGTAAAAAATGGCTGCACCATTCTGTGAGAATTCAGCACCGAATTTGGTGCTGACAAATTGATAAAATTGGTTAAAAAATAGCCATATTCCATGGCTATATAAAGGCCATTTGCTCAACCATTTTATATGAAAACACAAGCATAGCAATGGGAAGAGAGTGTGCTGTGTGAGCATTGTATTAGTGAGAGTTAGAGAGTAATTTCCTTGTAAAGAAAAAAAATAAATAGAGAGTGGGTTATCTCCTATATTAAGAGAGAATTTTATTGTATTCTCCTTGGGGTATAGAGAGAAATATTTATAACTCCTGTTATTTTTATAGTGAAATTCTTTTAGTCTTGCCAGTGGTTTTTTCCTGATTTGTTTGGAGTTTTCCACATAAAATTTGTGTGTTCACTTTCTCATTGCTATTGTCAGGTTTAGCCATCCTGAATTATTATGCTATTAAAATTACTTGTCCTAGTAAAATTTTGTCTGGGAGTGGTATTTAAGTGGACCATTGTGACCCACCACACTTTCCGGGGAAATTACTTTGAGGTGATTTTTAGTATAATTGTTTAGACTCTAGTCACCCATGCGATAGTTCTATTTCATATTCTTTCTTCAATTTATTATTTCAAATATTTTAGCTGCAATTTGCTTTATAATATTCACAATCCAATCCTCAAATTTTCAACATGTGCTTCTCACACAAGTTCTGTGATGGAGCAACTGAAGAAACTTTCTTTAATTTTTAGTCGGATATAAATTGTGGGTCTTTTAACAAGAAAATTGCTCTTGATTTTTCTATTGCATCACTGTAATTTCCTCTAGTTGAATCATCTGAATCTAAATACAATCTGTCATTAATGGATCAACTTTGGTTCAATGAGGAGTTCGACTACTCTACTAAAAGATTCATTTTCGACTCTAAAGCTATTGAGACTCTAAAGGCCAAAGCAAAAGGCGAAAGCTTGGACAACCCAAGTAGCATTAAAGCACTTTCTTCTTTTATCTAGAAATCTTGCATGGCAGCTTCAAGATCAATATCATCTTCCTCAAGAATATCTTCGGCCCCAAGTCGCATTAAAACACTTTCTTCTTTGATTTGAAAATTTTACATTGCAGCTTCAAGATCACAATCAGCTTCCTCAAGAATATCTTTAGCCCTAAGTCGCATTAAAGCACTTTTTTCTTTTATCTGGAAATTTTGCATTGCAGCTTCAACATCAATATCAGCTTCCTCAAGAATATCTTTAGCAGTCCATGCAGTGAATCTTTGACAGAGGGTTGAACCTAGAATGCCTGAACATTCTATAGGCAATTTATGGTTCTGGGCAGTTGCAGCCTGCAACAAAGATGATACAGAAATGAGTTTCAAAGACTTGGTGCCTTTAGTGGATCAATCTATTGCGAAAGTAAATCATGATTATATAAAAATGCTAGAAATCGAGGAAGGACGACTAGAGCTTCTAAGCCAAGAACTTAGGGTATTCCAGCAGAAACCTGAAGTGTTCACGTTCAGAAGCTGGCTTAACTTCGACTTCAGTGAACTGGATTTTTGCTGGAGAAAGCCTATGTGGAGAAGTAGCCTTCAGGAACTTCACTATCTTCAACTGTAGTATGTGCAATAATAGGATTGAGGCATGGATCACCTTAGATAAGAACATAATGGATGTATTGGAACATGATCCCGAATTCCTCAAGGTTGCTACACCAAATCCAAGTATTTTAGTGCCATCACTCGCCAATAATTAACCCATCTACAAATATTCTTGGAAAGAGAACTCAAAAATAAAAATAAAAGAACCTTAGTTAAGATGAAACAAATAACTAACTTTGTGAAGCTTAATTGAGAAAGACATGCATATTACTCATGAATAGAATTAGCCTTTTAACCCAACTAAACAAAAGAACCATTTTTAACTCAGGAAGTTCAACAATCTATGGGATGAAAGCCTTCATGGAACCATACTCTTAGAATAGGTTAATAACAGTAATCAACTATTACTTTTAAACTCTTACTTTTAAATTTTAGTTATCACTAAAATTTTTAGTTATTCATTAGAATTCCATTTATAAATTCATAAATTATTAAGGAAATGCCTGCAGTGAAACAAATAAAGTTGACATGCATGTGTTTGTATGCATAATTAAGGCAAAACCCATTATTTGGTCCTTCAACTTATCAATTTTTTTGCAATTGGTCCCTTGTCTTTTATTTTGAAGAATTGAGAGTCCCTCAACTTTTATTTTTTTTAGTTTCATCATTTTTTCACTCAGAATGCCAAATTGAAGATGTTGTCGTCTTCTGTTGAGTTATAAAAGCACATCTCAACCAATTATTAGTTGTGAACTTGATCATTTGAACTTAATTTTACTGTTGATTGTGACCTGAATCAAGCTGTTGATGTAAATTATTTATTTTTGACTACTGGTTTAGACATGCTTTTTGTTCAGATGTACTTTTATAACTTAACAGAAGATGACAACATCTTCAATTTGACTTTCTGAGTAAAAAAAGGATGAAAATAAAAATAATTAAAGTTAGGGGACTCAATTCTTTAAAATAGAAGATAAGGGACCAATTGCAAAAAACGTGATAAGTTGGGTGACCAAATAATAGTTTTGTCCTATAATTAAAAACATATATAGATTATAAGTAATAGAATTTTTTTTGAAAGTAAGTAATAGATAAACAAATGGGAAAAGTATAATTAAATTATCTTGTGATGAGACATTTTTTCATTTAAATGATTATGTTAGTTTGGTAACATTTATTAAGGGTTTTTACTTGCATTTTACTATGGTTGTTAGTAATACTATTAAAAAGGGTTATTACATAATTATACCATAAGTTTTAGTTATTTTTGTATCATACTCTTAAAATTGTGGTGAATTGGTATATTAACTTTTTGATTTATTGAAAATTTATCCATGGTCAAAATAGCATGGGTAGCATGCGGACATGACATGCATTTGTGAATTATTCGCTGTTATGGAAATCAAAAGAATAAATTAGTAAATTTTTTATTCTTAACATTCATTTTTTTTTTACAAATACATCCTTACTTCTATTGTGTAAATTTTAAAATTTTAATTAGTTATTTTTTAGATATCAAAAAATTTTCTAACCTAAATTAGTGTTTTTTTAAAAATTCCTTTTAGTTCAATTACAGTTGTTATATTGAATTTCATCACAATCACTTGATTTTATTTGTTATTTTAATATGTTGAAATCACAATCAATTAAAAAAATTCAACAAAAATTTTAAATGTAGTGTTATGAATATTTGAATAAATTTTTTTATAAAAATATGCACATAATCACATAAAAAATGATATCACTAAATATAATTTAAACTTAGATAAAATTGAAATAATTAATAAAGTTGATAGAATTTGCAAAGAAAATAAAAGTTAATGATATATTTTCAAGGGTAATTTACTATCATCCTCCTGAAGTTTGGTCAAAATATCTAGTCTGTCCCTGCATTTATAAAAGTCAATTAAAAACCTCCTAAAATTTAAACCCGATAACTATTTCCCCCTTTCGTTAGGGTTTTGCAGTGTGAACCGTTAATTTTATATATAAAGACATTTTTACCCTTTTGTTACATAAGTATAGACTTTGACTTTGTTTTTTTTAAGAAGACTTTCACTTTGTTATTTTTATTAAATTATATCTTTCACATAAAAAATTATATATTTAAATATTTCTATTTTCATTTACAATTTTTTTAATTCTTGTTAATTTCAATTTCCTGCATTTGAACAAGGGAGAGATTAGCCAAACATAATGAAAAAAAGAAAATCAACATTCTAACATTCTGAATAAAACTAGATAAAATTATGGAGAATAACATAAATGAATTTTTTTTATGTCTTGCAATTTTTTATTTTTTCAACATTTCCTGCAATTTTTTTATTGTTTCAATATTCATATTTTTATTTCTATTATCAATAGAAATAAATTAATAAAATTAAAATTATTTCTCAAATTTATATGAAATTCAAAAAAAATTGTTAGACACCAATAATTAATAATTAATTATTTAAAAAATAAAGCTTCAAAGAAAAAAATAATTAATAAAAAGAAACATATCAAAAGCACAACTCCTTTTCTTCTTCCCCATCACCGTCATCTGTGTTTTCTTCCCCATCACCATCATCTTCTTCCCCTTCCCCATCACTGTCATCTGCGTTTTCTTCCTATCACCGCTCTACCATCATCTTCGTGAGACCTCTCCGCCTGCGACCTTGAACCCATTCCTCGACAGAGACAGGGACGAAGGTGTTGATCGCGATGGCTGTGGTGGTGGCACAGGTGGTAGCTGCGCCACTCTGCGAAAGCAACCACCGTCATGCTCGACCTTCCTCGGTGCCTAACCGATGGCTACTTTCTTTATCTTGTTCTTGTGATTTTTTATTGTTAAGCTATTTGTTTGTTTATTTTGGTTTTCATCTGCGAAGCTTATTGTTTGTTTATTTTTGTTTTCATTTGGGAAGGTTTTTAGATGTTTCTGATGTAGATCCAATTCCTTATTAGAGTTTCAAAGTTTCAACTATGCATTGATTTTTGGTGGCAAAGAACTTATTTCT
>CATIWM010046576.1:0-13384 GCA_949671775.1 Mallotus repandus
ACCACAAAAGTCCAGTCGGGATGCTTGACGCCCACAACTCGGTCAAATTGATGCTCAAGTGCACGCACCTTTCGCTGAAAAGGAATGACCTGGGCGGCAAGAGAAATAAGCCTGGCCTGGTACCTGCAGCACACATCCGAAACATGCTACTATTGCGCTTTAGATCCTCGTCAGGGAACCGCATTTGCGCCATCCTTGCGAATCGCCTGGACTCGTAGACAGGGCTTGCTGTCGATGCTGCCGCTCATCATCCATGTCTATTCTTGAGGCTCTGGACCCGCTTTACTGTAATGTCCTGTCCAAAGACTTTGAGCTAGGTAGGTGGGTTGGCGCTTTTCCGATGACAAGGAGATTAATTGTGGCGATGAGTTTTGTTGCTCGACGTCAATGATTCTGATAGGTATCCATTGGGCACAGCTCTTCTCAAGAGTGGGCTGTCCGAGAAGGTATCTCTACAGCCTACACACGAGTCATTCTTATACGATTATCCAAAGTCTGTATCAAAACAGGTCATCAATCGAGGCGAGTTCATGACGATGAATACACCCAAACTCACGACTAACAGGTTCAAATTTCAAAGAGAGCCTCCCACGCCACCTGCTCAGGCGCTATTGTTGGTATGGTCGATGTTCCTGATCTTATGTCGCGAAATCTTGCAACTTCGTTGGAGTGAAGATCTTCGTCCGTGCTCTTGGCAAATTGTTTCATCTTGCTGTTAACCTGCAGATGGGTAGATCGTCGACAAATCAGTACGATGCAGCGTGCCCGAGAAACTTCCTCCATCAGGTTTGTGTACCTAGGATCCAGCATCGAATACGTTAATATGGTTTGCAGTCATGCACGATCATCTTCCGACAACGATGCCTAATCAATGCCCTTCTGCAGAGATTGGTCCAGGCCGCTGGGTTTGTTGAGTCGCTCTCGACGCAGGCTCCAGGCATGGAGAAACGACCCAGTGACTGGATCTGCTTTGGCTTATCCGCAATCCGTCGTATTCCTGTTGACAGATTCTATGTTTTTTCGATGGCCTTTGCACATGCAATGAGGCCAGTCATGTTCTTGTGGAGATGATTTCATCGACTTGGAGCTTCCACCATACTGTTATCTGCAATCAACTGCAGTCTCCGATGGCTGGTGTTGCAAGTTGTTGGGTTGGTCTGTCCGGGAAGGCCATAATGAAACGGTAGCCACGTGTGATCCTCTGATCCTCCTGACATGGCCCAACAACCAAGTGGTCGATTTGCCATCATTCCGACCTTGGACCATGGCCATCTTCAGCAAAAACAAGAACAGAAAAATCATTTCCAACATCATCCTGTTGAATATATTTTTCCGGGCTCGATCGATCCCACTATCCTCTGCGATGTTTCTTCCCACCCTTCTGCTGTCTCGATCCCTGAATCGACTTGATATCTTTCGAGCTCAGCTTAAGCACACCACCCTTGAATTTGCCCACACTCGGTGCTCCAACACCTCTATCCCTGTGCTTCGCTTTCACCGCCGGAGATGCATCCTTTCGCTTATCCTTGGACTTTGAAAGAGTAGCTCTCTCCAGGATAATGCCATTTTCAGCAGCTTCATCACGCCGTTTCTTTTCCCGACTGGCAGCCTTGGCGACGATACCCTTGCGGTGTGCTATCGGCATCTTCACATCCGCATCGAGCGATCTCTTCGCACCTAGATCCTGGAAGCGTAGATCCAAGGCTTTGATTCGAGCTTTACCTTCTGGTGCAGTCACAGTGGATCCTTGGAAGGTTGAACGGTCGAGTAAGTGAGCTTCTTTGAGCAAGCGTTGTAATGCAAGATCGTGCTTGAGGTTTGTGGTTTCTGTAGGGTCATCATCGTCTCCGTCGTGTTTGGCGGCCCTCTTGCCTTTGCTCGCGGATGTTGAGTTGGCATAATAGGAGGGTGGTTTTGATGACTGCAAGATAATTAGAACAATTATCAGGCAAAGATACTGTGTAAATCATGAAATATGGTTCTTACCATGAAATTTCTCATTTCTCGTTTTTGCTCCTTTGGATCAACTCTCCTCTCCAAGCCATGTTCAATAACTTCCACCTTTTCTTCATCTCCTGATTCTTCCGACAATCCTGACCAGTCAGAATCTTCGTCGCCGTCACTGCCCTGAGATAAGTCATCCTCATCGTGCCCGGCCGTCCTGGGCATTACAGCCACCTCAGTCTTCGGTAAGGGTTTGAATTTCGTCTCAAAGGCTCGCTGAAATCGTGCCCGAACATCGTCCTCACTCTCAGAACCATCTTTCCCATTCGTCTCGATTGTCTTACCACTTCGTTTTCGCTTCCCAAGTGCCACGATCATTTTCTCACTTTAATGCAAAGAGATAGGATGTCCGTTTCTTCCGCCACAAAATTGTTTAGACCACCAATAAAAGCACGCTAGATCCATGCGCTATTCCCATTCCATCCAAAGATCTTGGCAATTTCCCTCGACTTCACACATCACTTCTTCTGCCATCAATCCCATGTCATGTCCCATCTCTCCCACATTTCCCTCCAACGCAACCCATCATGACCCGCTTCCGCCCCTGCATAGATCTCCATGCCGGCTCCGTCAAACAAATCGTCGGCGGGACTCTAACCAACACTCCCGACGACACATCCTCGCTGAAAACAAATTTCACCTCAGAAAAGTCTGCCGCCTACTACGCTGCACTGTATCGTCAACACGATCTAACTGGGGCTCATGTCATCATGTTAGGACCCGGTAACGATACAGCAGCGCGAGAAGCGTTAGCAGCGTGGCCGGGAGGCTTGCAGGTAGGCGGAGGAGTACGGGATAGCAATGCTCAAGAGTGGATTGAGTGTGGTGCTGACAGGGTGAGTTTTTCATTTTCCATTCCATTGTATTCAGTACGTATCCAACGTATAATTCGAACAATCATAAAATTTATAATATTCGATATGAATATGCATATCCTTGTTTTTCCCCCAGGGTATGTTAAGAACGCTGAGTAGTTTCTTTTTGAATGCGGTAGGTCATCATAACATCTTTCCTCTTCCCCTCCGGATCCTTCTCTCTCGAACGCCTACGATCCGTTCTGAAAGCCCTAGACGGAGATCGAGAAAAACTCGTCATCGATCTAAGTTGTCGTCGAGTACCAGGACAAGGCTGGAAAGTAGCCATGGATAAATGGCAGACCATAACAGACTTTGCTATCACCAAAGGTAAACCCCCCCTTTCTTCTTCAGACATTGTCCATCACACCTTCTCTGGACAAGGAACTAATCAATCGAGGATGTTTTTGTGAAAGTAGAAAACATCACAATGCTAGAACCCTATTGCAGCGAATTTCTCATCCACGCCGCAGACGCAGAAGGTCTACAAGCCGGCATTGACGAAGAGCTCGTGCGACATTTGGCCGCGATTTGCACGATTCCTGTCACGTATGCGGGTGGAGGGAGGAATTTGGGAGATTTGGAATTGGTGGAGCGGTTGAGTGGCGGGAGGATTGATTTGACAATTGGGAGTGCTTTGGACATTTTTGGGGGTAAGGGGGTCACTTTTGATGAGTGTTGCGAGTGGAATCGGAAGAGAGATGTGAGATGAAATAGCAATTGCGTGTGAGGATAGCTACATGTATGTTGCGTAGGTCTTTAGGACGATGGACGTTTTTGACTCTTTCGATTGTCTGTAAATTTTACACGCTATCGAAACACTATGTTACAAGGACACTTTTTCCACCACATCCATTCAGCCAGCCAGCCAGTTGTAGTAACGGCGGGAACACCTTTTATGTATCGCCATGCAGGAAGAGCGGAGACTAGATTTTGGTTTTTTTTGCATAAAAGACAAGGATAGAATTGGAGCGCTTTCTTCATGGGGTGGTCGTCGGATTGGGTATCATAAGGTCAGGGCGAGAGGAGCGACGCATCGTTTAGAACATGCCTGGCATGCCACCTCCCATACCACCCATTCCTCCAGCACCACCCATTGGTGGACCCTTCTCCTCAGGAGCCTCAACGATCGCGACTTCGGTGGTTCCAAGGAGAGATGCGACGCCAGAGGCATCCAAGAGTCCAGTTCGAACGACCTTGAAAGGATCCAGGATACCAGCAGCGATCATGTCAACATACTCGCCTTTTTGGCTATCGAAACCCTTGTTGAAATCCTTGCCAAATTCATCCATGAGTTTACCAACAACGACAGAACCCTCAGTACCGGCGTTCTCAACGATCGTTCGTGCTGGGCGGGTGATGGCAGACTTGACAATCGACACACCGAGCTGTTGATCAAAGTTGGCAGGCTTGATGTCGTTCAATGCATTGGCAGCAGCCTTAAGAAGTGCGGTACCACCTCCTGGTAGAATACCCTCGTCGACAGCAGCACGGGTCGCATTGAGAGCATCAACCATGCGGTCCTTCTTCTCACCCACCTCGACTTCAGAAGCGCCACCGACCTTGATGACAGCAACACCACCAGAAAGCTTGGCCAATCGCTCTTGAAGCTTCTCCTTCTCGTAGTCGCTAGTTGATGGGTCGGCAATGACGCCACGGATCTGTTCACATCGTTGAGCCACGGCATCCTTGCTTCCTTCGCCGTTCAAGATGACCGTGTCCTCCTTGGTGATGGTGATAGAGCCAGTGGAACCAAGCATGTCTGGCGTAGCCTTTTCAAGCTTGATGTCGAGTTCGTCGGTAAAGACAGTGCCGTTAGTCAGAACCGCGAGATCACCGAGTATGCTCTTCCTGTTGTCACCAAAGCCAGGAGCCTTAACAGCGGCCACCTGAAGTTGACCACGGAGCTTGTTCAAGATACAGACAGCTAAAGCCTCGCCGTCAATGTCCTCAGCAATGATGACAAGAGGCCGTCGAAGTTGCTGAGAGGCTTCAAGAGCGGGCACGATGTCCTGAACGGCAGAGATTTTCTTCTCGGAAAGCAGGAGAAGAGGCTTCTCGAACTCCACTTTTTGCGACTTGGTGTCGGTGATGAAATATGGTGAGATGAATCCGCGGTCAAATTTCATACCCTCCGTGACTTCCAACTCATCCTCGATTGTCTTGCCCTCCTTCACGGTAATGACACCCTCCTTACCGACTTTCTCCATTGCCTGAGACAGTAATCTTCCAATGTGAACGTCACCATTTGCAGAGATGGTAGCCACTTGGCTGATCTCCTCTGAGGTTGTGATATCTCGTTTGTTCTTCTTCAGGTATTCGACAACAGCTTCGACAGCTGCTTGTGTACCTCTTCGCAGATCCATCGGATTGCAGCCAGCGGCGACGTTCTTGACGGTCTCAGAGAAGATGGCGCGGGCGAGGACGGTTGCGGTGGTAGTTCCATCGCCAGCGACCTCGTTGGTCTTGCTGGCAACGTCTTGAAGGAGTTTGGCGCCAAGGTTCTCGAACTTGTCCTTGAGAGCCACAGCTTTGGCAACAGTCACACCGTCTAACATCTCGGTTAGCTTCGTGAAGGCTAGTGTGGATATTTGCGACTGGGTGATGTTGTACCTTTGGTAATCTTGGGTGAACCATAGCTTGACTCAATCAAGACGTTTCTTCCCTTGGGACCAAGTGTTGTAGCAACAGCCTTGGCTAGAGTATCAACACCTTGCAGCAGAGCGGCTCTGCCCTCGACACCGAACTTGAGCTCCTTATGCGCAAATCTTTGCTGGATCAATGAGCCAGGTCGGATGCGTTGTGATGAACGAGCAGCAGCCCGGGAGCTTGATGACAGAACACGCTGCATGGTAGGAATCTAAACACACAATCGATCGATGGGGATAGACAGAGACAGTGACAGACGCCCCAAAGGAAAGAAGAGTTGATGGTCGCTGGGAGGTGGAGGATGAACAGATGGAAACGAACGATGGAAGTTTTTCGTTGTGAGGGAAACATCCAGAAAAGCTTCGTCCATCTCAATCCATCCGAATTGGGAATCGCCCAAGAACTTACTAAATGACTTGCTTAGATAATGTGATCGGAGTCCAAGATCACGTGGAGCGCAGAGGGACTTCAGATGTATTCTCACCTCAAGCGTCTTCCATGGTCTCTTCGTCCTTGTATTCCACTTATTTGTACCTGTATGGGTGCAACGCATAATCCGATATTGAATTTTTACGCCATGAGATACGTCCGGCCGTCGTGACATGAGCGAAGTTGGCATCCAATCAAACACTCTCGGGCACTGTTACACCAGACTTTCTTCCTTCCATGGTCTTTCGTGGCCGGCCCTCTGGTGCGTGCGGACCTTGCCGACAGCGTCGCATCAAGTGCGATCAGAATCCCGCAGGATGTGGACCTTGCCGTAGGAGTGGTCTCGTATGTTCTGGCTATCGTGATACTCAGTCCATCCGCTTCCACGACGAAACCGTGCCGGTGCTGAAGAAGCATGGCAGGCAGCGGAGCGGACAAGTCCCGAGTTTGAAAAGCCAGCCCGCAGATTCAAAACTGCTGGTCAAACAAGCCCATTTACAGGACGATGCAACGCCCGACAACGATGAGCATGACACTGTCCATCTGTCCGTTGTGAAGCCATTGTCACCGCCGCTGGTCGACTTCGCCGTCAATTATTTCCAAGGCCATTATGTGTCGGAGATTGTTTTCGATATGAGTTTTGCGGATGCGCAGGCTGCTCTACCATCAGGCATTCGTGCGTTGGGCATGGCTACCTGCGCCATTGTCAAGAACTCACCGGAGCTGGCTCTGTCGGCCAAAACTTTCTATGGAGAAGCACTCGAGAAGACCAACGAAGCCTTACGTTCACCTTCTCGTGCTCGCAAAGACTCTACCCTCTTCTCTGTTATGGTCCTTACCAACTTTGAATCGGTGGTCAACAACGACCGCTCATCCTGCGATGCCCATGTATCCGGTAGCGCCGCACTGTTGGCTTTACGCGGAGTAAACCAGCTACAAACTGCTCAAGGACGGCTTTTATTTATGCAGACCACCTTGAATATCGTTGCAAGTTGTTTCAGGAAGGCGAAACGTGTACCGCCATCGCTTCACATTCTTTCTGACCGGGCTGCCGAACAACTCGCCAATGATGCGTATGGAGATCTATGGATTTCTCAAACCGCTCGCTTATGTCTGGCAGATCTCTACAGTGACATAATCCATGGTAAAATTTATGATGTGCATCATACTGTTGGACGAGCCTTGAAGCTGGACGAGGATTTGCGTCGAGCGTCTGAACACAGTCGATTCGATCAGCTGGCAACCGCCCACTTGGACCAACTGGAACAAGCTGGATACAAGCCCGATAACATCGAAGCGGAGCTCCATCGATATGTTGGCCTAGACTCTATTCTCATCTGTCGCGTCCTGCTTCATGTCATGATGATGAGAATGCTGAAGGACTACAGGAAGAACTCTTATGGAGTCGAGGCTGACCCGATACTTGGTCAACTGCAGCTTTCGGCTATAACGCTGACAGCCCTACAAGACTCTCTTCTCGCCACCATACCTCGTCGTATAGCTCTGGTGGAGGCGGCGGGCCGAGAAGCAAAAGACGAGAATGTGCTCCAACCCCTCTTCACTCCACCAGCTGGAGTAAGTAATGCTGCGTCGTTTATGGCAGATCGTCTCGCCATCAGGACTATGTGCGGCTTCCAGAATCAGGCCTCTGACCTTGAAGACGAACCAGTGCTGAGACTATCTCGTGGCTACGTTGTGATGTGGGCTCTTTTGTTGGTTGGCGAAGTTTCTCAAGCTGGTTCCAAAGCCCGTATGTCTATCTGCGACATGCTGCGAACAATCGCCAAATCGTTGGACATCCACGCAGCCTTGACATTTGCGGATCGGTTTGAGAAGGGATGACCTGATTCGATGTTGTTCCAAGATTCAAAGTCATGATAAGACTGCTTCCGCATCGGACGAGCCGCTGACATCAAGTCAACCCTTCTAAAGCATGCCAGAGATCGTCGTCATCAACATCTCTGATCACGCAGCGTCCTGTCTTGTCTTCGCGAACACATCCCACAAAAGGAAGAAAATCAGGGCTGCATTCCGTGCCCTTCTTCGGCAAATTTCCTGTTTGGAAGTATGTGCGTAGGCTTTTTGCCACGCATAATGACGGAATAGCGGTAGAGCAATGCTGTTATAAAGTCAGCATACTATCAATAAGGCTTTTATACGGCGACTTACGCCTTCAGCATTATATTGCAAGACCGCAGATTCAGGGAAGAGCGAAGACACCTTGAGAGCGTTTCTCAAGGGCGTCACAGTGTCATGGGTGTTCCCGATGAGAAACACCGGATGACTCGTATTGCCTCCGATAGAACCTTCAAATGCCCATTCTGGTCGGACGCCTTTGATACCAACACATGAGATGCGGTGCCTCGCCCAGCTAGAATAGAACCATTTGCTCTGGGCCTCCAGCTCCAGAAGATACTGTTTGAAACCGACTTTATCTATGTCTCTGGCAAGACTGTTGGCACTATCCATACATTCGATCATCTGTGTGGATCCCAGCAAGCCGAAATATTCGTCCATCGCACACGCGTCGGAGTATGGTCCATCTGTGCGACAACGGCTACTCAACTCGGTTGGCTTGAGTCGGGCTTGCTTTTGTAACGCAATGCTTGTCGTATTGCCTTTTTCGAGCGCTGCAAGGAGAGCAAAGAAACCTTCTGCAGCTCGGTATGGAAATGCCATGGCATTAATAGCACGAAGAGACAGGTCGCCGAAAGTGACGACTTCAGGGCCGGCAGTCACCGGACCCGTTGGAGGAACCGCGATTGGAGCCTCCTTCAACGACCATACAAGATGCTCAATCCTTGATTCGATATCACCCGCTGAGGTACCAACGAAAAGTGGACACCTCTCCGGACCAGCTTCATAACAGTAATGGCACAGCCTTGACATAGCCTTGTCAGAATCGTGAAGGTTTGCAAGCCACGTTCCCGCATAATAATCATCTGGATCCATTACGCCGTCAATGACCAGCCGACCGATACGATCAGGATGCATAGTTGCGAATGTCTGGCCCAGCAAACTGCCGTAGCTAACACCCCAGTATTGCACCAACTCTGCGCCTCTCTTCCACGCCAAACGTCGGCGTGTTGTGTCGATAGGTTCGTTTCGTGTAGTGAAATGGCCTGCTTGCTCTAGCAATCGATGCCCCTCTGTTTCCCGCCACTCAGCATGCCTCTCCACTACTTCCAACATGTCTTCCACAACCTGCGGCGTATTAGCGAAACGAATGATGTTATCCTCACCCCCGGCACAACTCCTTCCAAGCGCCTCTGTCCTCGCCCACTCCAGGCCAATCGAAGAATCCGTATCCCAAACAACTCCGTATTCCGGATATGTCAACAACCACATCTGCTGCTTATAAGCATCCGGAAAACACTTGAAATGCGGCGTTGTATAGAGCACGCCCCGAGGATCAAAGGCTACGATATCAAAATACTTGCCATTGCTCTTCACGTCACCGATCTGTGAAGAAGGCGCATCGAGGATTTTCTGGATATGTCGTCCTTTGGTAATCACCTGCCGAACTCCCGACTCACCTGGCCCTCCGGGATTGACGAGCACGGCTCCTCCATAGTTTGGATGGGTGACGGGTACCCTAGCAGGTAGCCGAATCACTGCGACTGCGGCCCTTTGGGATGAGCGATTGGGTTCAGTGGAGTTATGGTTGAGTGGAACATCGAGACGGGCGCATTGGAAATTTTTGTAGCAAGGTGTGTACGATAGATGTTTTTGTGGTTGGATCTACTGGGAGGGTCTTGTTGTTAGAAAGTCCGTCCACACGAGAATGGTCGTCGTGGGGGAGAGGAGATGTTTTTTTAACACACGTTGAGCCAATCAAAGCTTTCATCTTCCGTGTCCGTTTGTGTATGGAGTGGTTTCTGTCGGTCATCATGCCATTGTTCGTAATGGTCTTGTAACATGAACTCTTGATGGCGAGTTGACAAGGCGGAGACGGGTCTGAGGATTGTAGCAGCGAAGAGGAACAAGGATATCCCAAGAAGGAAGGTGCGCGAATCCAATATCATCATTGTCCGCTTTGGTACTCGCGACAAACTGGCAGAAACCATAAAAGCCTCCAGTCCCGGTCGCCAATTCAAACAGTCATCAATGTTGTTCCTAGGTGTGTTGTATTGTAAGAGGTGGGAAAGGGAAAGAAAACCTCTCTGTCGGTCGGTTTCTGCTACGCTAGCTCGATTGGGTGTGCTGATCGGTATACCCATCGTATGAGATTGGCATAGACAGATGAAGACAGAGAAAATTGCCATTTATGTAATACTTCCAAGATCGATCTAAACGATATCCAGACCGGAGAAGCATCAATATCTACCTGTGTACCAAACCGATTCACATATCCTCATATACACAAAATAAAAGTCTTTCCATCCCATTCGTAACGCTTTTAAGAATAACACCGAAGAAACAGCCCTCATGTCCCATCAAGGCCGTTTCGGAAAAAAAGAGGAAGGACAGTGAGATCTTTTAGTGCGGTCCCCAGTGACTCCCCAACGCAAATCCGCGCCCAAACATCACCTCATCAATCATGTCGAGAGGTCTTGAAGGAGCTTCATTCGTGGCTCCTATTTTCTTGAGAAAACTTTTGAGGGGTTTTGAGCGCCTTGGTTGGTGTGAGTATGGTGGGAGTTGATGATCTTCGTCTCCTCCTGTGATTGCTGATTCTGCGGGATGCTGCTCGTACGGTGGTGGCGCTGGATCTTGGGATTGGGGTTGGGATGGGAGTTTTGATTGACTGTTGGGCGTCGAGGACATGTTTGGCGGCGAGTGCAGGTTTGATTTCGGTGAAAAAGTCAAGTGGTCTCGAACTGCGATGAAAGCGGAGCTGCTAAAATGTCTGCTTGAGAAAAAACCAATGTCGAAGCTATATACCGGTAACCTCGAATCAGTAGCAGATAAAGTGTGGTCAAGGCAACAGCATTAAAATCATCCAAACCGTTCGGCCAAGAAAGCTTTGCCCACATCTGGCAGTTATTAATTTCACAAGCTTGTTCCGGTGCGGGTTCCACAGGCAGCTGATTCCTTCGAGCGGGCAGAGTTGTTGCAAACCCTGGAGCTTTGGGGTGGAGGATTGGTTAATTTTTATCAGATCAAATTTGAATCTGATTACTTTGCCAAGACTCTAAGTAGAGCTTGTACGTCGCCTGACAGGTGAAGAGATGAAATAGGAAACACTCGACGGATTATGAACGGTATGAACTTGCTTGTCTGGCGTTCTTCTATCTCTGGCAGAACTGTACTTGCGCTCAAAGCGTGTAGAATCTGTCGCCAAAGTCTCCTAAACCCGGTACGATATAACTGTGGCGATGAGTTAGTGCTGTGCAAGCATTGAAAGGGTGGCGTTTTGTACTTCTTCTCATTCAAGCCCTGGTCGACAAATGCGGTGACAATGCGGACTTTTGGAAATTTGGCAGCAAAGTTGGCTGCTCCTTCAGGCGATGCAATGAGATTGAGGAAGAGGATATGTTCTTCTGGCACCCCTTTGGAACGAAGAACATCGATCGCCATGAGAGCCGAACCACCTATCCTTGCGGTCAGCCTGAACTGCGAACATAAGCGTGTTGATGAGTTGCACACCTGTGGCCAGCATCGGATCCAGTAAAAGCACCCATCTATCCTTGATGTCTTCAGGCAACTTATCATAGAACAATCTGGGCTTGCTAGTCTCCTCATCTCGTTGGATCAGGATCTTGCCTATTCGCACACTTCGACAGCATTCTCGTAATGCTTGTTCCATAGCTTCGCCAGCTCGCATGATAGAAACACCGCAAATCTTGCCTTCGAATTTGACGCCTGCATATGTTCGACCTACGGGAGTTGTGATGGTGTGTGGAAGCACGGGGAGATGGTTCAGAGCTTCTTCGACTAGTAATCGATTGATGCGATTGCTATAAAAGATGAAATCTGCCCGGTTCGTTTCCTTGTCTCGTATCATGCTAGATGGTGTTTCTGATCAGTTGATTGGTCCGGGAACAGTGCTCATAATGAAAGATCGTACGTAAGGAGAGCGATCAACTGCGGCGTCTGAGGAAGAATGGTCACATTCTCATGAGTGACTTTGCTCGAAACAGTGGCGGTTGGCTTCTGATCTGAAGGTTTATAGTCTGGTCCTAGATGCTGGCTAGGAGCTCGCTGGAGCACTCCCGGTCTCTGAGCACTGCTCGACATGTTGTTCGTTCTAGAGCTTCCCCTCGATGCGAGGAGGCTGGGATACGTGATGTCAAGCGGTGTGCTCCTGTTCTGTACTTCGCCAGAACCGTGAAGCTAAAGGATAGCACAGGAAACGTTCTGAGATAATCGAAAGACGGGCGGAGAAGGTCAATGGCGGCAGCATTGCGGGTAAAATGATAAGAAAGTCCAGACGCCAGTAGATCCCGAGAGCTCGCGTGCCTCAGGTTTCTTTCCCGACCACGGCCCGACAGCCGATCCGCCCGCACCAAACTGCTAGTGACGTCTCCCCTCGGGGTTGTCTTCATGTTCTGTTTACATACATCCCACAACCTCACCTACATGATTACCTCCCTTACGCTTTCCGAGTCCGCATACCGATATACACCACGTTTTCCCTCGCTGACTACACATTGTCAACTTTTACGCGATCAACGACCGTCCGCCCTCTCAACGCAATCCGAGAAAAACATCCTATATCGCGTCCCGTGGCAGGTATCACGATTAATTCTAGAACGGAGTGATGAGGGTGACTCCAGATTTCGATTGATGCGCTGTGGTTGGAGAAAGGATTTCCTGAAAAGTTAGAGGTTCTGAGCATTACAATAATGGCATCTGCTTCGAGCCGACCAATTCAAAAACCCCAGAAAGTCATTCGATATGGCAAAGCATCCTCTCAGTCCTCCTGGGCAAACTCAAGTTTCAACACACTATTCGACGACGACGACGACGACGACCGCGAAAGTGAACTGGTTAATCCCGCTCGTCCAAAAGCAAGCAATGTCGATCGTGCGCCCAGAGTGAAAGAGAAGTTTAAAGTCGATAAGCCGAAACTACAGCAGATAAGAATGAAAGATGCGGATGTTGTAATGAAAGAGGCCTCCCCAGAAAAAGTAAAAGAAAAGGCCCAGCAACAGAAGGATAGAAGTAAAGTCTCGGCACGTGCTGGCAGAAAGGCTGTGATTGATGTGTTTGACGTGCCATCTTCTGACGATGAACCCACCATCATACAACCTCGAGTTGTACCTGCTACACTAAAGGCACGGCGGAAGTCGACTGTCGATTCTCCGAAAGAAGAGTTAGCTCCCTGGGAAAGACCAAAAGCACAATCGCGAAGTAAACCCTTGATACGATCAAAGCAACCCATTGAATCTGGACCAGACGCCCAGCTGCGAAGAGAAATGGAAGAAGCAATGGCGACTACGAATGGAGACACTACAAACAGAGACTCAAGTACGATAAGTCTGGCGAAGTCGCCGCTACAACAT
>CATIWM010046617.1:0-26049 GCA_949671775.1 Mallotus repandus
CGCCGTTAAGTGAGAGTGAGATTTATCCAACGAATAAATATATTTTTTTTAAATATTTATTTTAACTCCTACACTTTTATTTTTATAAACATTAAATCCTTATATTTTTATTTTTATACATATTAAGTCCATAATTAATATGAATTTGTAAAATTTTGGCAATTGTATAGATAATTTAATTATTCATAGTTATTTTTAATATAAAATAGTATTAAATGATAATCACTCTTATGAAAATTAAATCTAAATAATATAAAATTAATTTAGTCTTTTAAATTTTTATTTGAATTTTGTAAAAACAATTCAGGCAAAAATTTCAATTAATTTTATTTTAATCAATTTTAAGTTAAAAAATAAATGATGAAAAAAATTTTATATGTGTGAATTTTTAACAAATAAAATTTTTTTATACCTTATAAACTAGTTGGTAATAAACCTTTAAGAAATTAAAAAAATGTGTTGATATAATTTTCAAGAAAATTTGTTGCTAGAAAAATGTATTGATATAATTTTCAAAAAAAATGCATCCTTTAATGATTTATTACTTAAAATTAAATTAACGGTAAAATGTGTAAAGGAGTATAATATAGATTAGTATTAGATTATAGTTAATAAAAAGACAAACAATTTAAAAATATTTATGTTAATAAGAAGACATTCAATTAGAAGTTTAAATTAGTTAAATTATAAATTTATTAACTAAATATATAAATGTTAATAATTAACTAAAATATTTATTGAAAGTAAAAAATAAAAAAAATTATTTAAAGTATTAAGGATTAATTTGTTAAAATTTTAAGTCGGACTTAATATGAAAGAAATTAAAATACAGAAACTCAATATATAAAAATAAAAGTATAAGGACAAGATCTAAAAAAAAAAAAAAGTGGGGATCCAAAAATGGGTTAAGCCTATAATCTATTGACATGGTGCTTTATTCTCATAAATAATAGAATATATTTATTTTTGAAGCCAAATAATAGAATGCATTTCTTTCCTATTAACACTAACAATTAATATTGGTGATGTATGCTACTAATAAATCACATTGTCAAAAAAAAAATAATAATTGAAAGTTAAATAGTCTAGTAATATAATTTTATAAAAAGGTATTAATAGGTTAACAGTTTAATTATTGTCCCTCCCTCTCTTTTTAAAAAAAATATTATTATTATTACAGTATAAACTTTTTTAAACAGTAATGACATGATAGTTTACACATGTAATGACATGATACTTTACACAGATATGGTATAAAGCTTCCTTCGCCAAACATGCAAAACACCATTTAAAAGAGTTATCTTATGTCACAACTTAAGTTGTATAGATAGGAATTTCTAAAAAAAAAAATTGTATATAAATGAATAGAATAAGAAAAATGAAGATACAAATATAAAAAAATATTTTTTAATTTAAATAATTATCTTTTAAAAATTGAACTCTTGCTACAATATAAATATTTATATTTATATAAATAAAATTAGAATTATTAGATTAATTTTTATTTAATTACAATTATTAATTATTCATGTGTATCAATATTCTTAGTATACATCAATGGTTAGAATTAAATAAATATTAATCTGACGATTATAATTTTATTTGTACATGTTACGTACATTATACTGAATAATGACCCTCTCTAAACTGAAATGTTTAAAAATTAAAAAAATATAAATATAAATACAAAAAATATTTATTAATTAAAGTATTCATACAAAATAGACCAGAGGAACGTTGCCTATTACCCTGTTGCTCAAAAGAAACGCCTCTGATTACGGATCCCTCCTTTTTTAGTGGAAGGTATCCTACGCGCCCTCTCCGTTTTATAACGGCGCGTCTGTTGTGCTACCTACCTACCTTTCAATTTGCGTGAAACCTCAGAGGTATGATGGTCAAAGTCAAGTAGTCAAACAGTCAAATAGTCTGATTTATTTAATTTTTGTAAGGAGTAAGGTGCAAAATTAAATACACTCTCATAATTGTTCTTTTTGGATCCTGTGTCATTTATTAGTATATGTTAATTATCAGTGAAAATATGTACTTTTAACTAAAAGTGAATTTTTATATTTATTTTTACTAAATTTTTTTATTATAAATTTCAGAAATATACTAAAAATTTAAATATTACAACTATTAACGATAATTCTCAAATTGGTAAAAATACCATGATCATATTATTCATTAATTATTATATTATTATAAATTTATTTGCTAGCATTGATAAATTGTAAGTTATCTTTTTTAATAGTAATTGATAACTTATTAATAATTTTTATTTTATTTTTAATTTAATGTACAAAAAATTTGTGAAGAGTAAAAAGAATTTCTAAAAAAAGGAAAAAACTCAATGCCACTCCTCTAATAATTAATTTCTTATTATTCAATTGCCATTTATATTTTCATTTAAACACACGCACAAAAAACCCTTTCTATAACCAAATAATTAATGTTTTCATATTATTACAATATTAAGTTAAAATAATTAATTTAAGTACTCATATTAAATTTTATAATAAAATTAAAATAAATACGAGTAAAGTGAAGTTGATCAAAAGAGTGACTAATCAAATTTGTAAAATAATAGCTATTGAAATCACTTGTAAAAATATTGTTCTCGCTTAAATATTTTAGATTGAACTTGTATTATAATCACTGAATTTAAGCCAAACTTGATACGTATTTGTCATTCACTAACTATTTACAAGTTTAAATGAGGTAAAAAAAAAATTTTAAATTATAGATTGTAAGTTAAAATTATTTATTAAAAATTTAAAATAATTTTATTGGCTAATGAGTTATCATAAATAATGATTTTATTTTTATATTTATTATAAATATAAATTTATATATTATATATTTAAATTAATTAATTAAACTATATAAATTATAAATTACCTTATGAACTTTTATTCGAATTCATTCACAAATTTTAAAAATTAAATTTAAATTCATTTATTAAATAAATTTTAATATATAAATTAATAAATTTTATTTAATTAAACTCCAAGCAGTTCGCGACCGCTCAACTTATTTAAATTCCTCTTGCTGCTCCTGTGTTCACGTCGGGATGGAATCAAACTAATGAGAGTTGAATGTAGTTAAAAAAAAAAAAATAGCTTTGCAATAAAATAAAGACGTTTGAAAGCAAAATTACAAAAACAGCCTTACCACCCACCTTCTACAGTTGTCGTCGCCAAAACGCGAGTCGGTTACAACTACATCCAAATACAAAACGCGCCAATTATTCTCCCAATTATCATTTCTCTTCCACCCCCTCGAAACCCTAGAAAAACTCAATTATTGCTCCCAATTAATTCCCAAAAGCCCCCTATAAATTTTCTACCACTTTCCCGAGAAAAATCTTCCTCAATTTTACCCAAAACCAACAAAACCCAACCTTTCGATTAGGGAATGGGAAGAATTCTACGAGAAACCACAAAGCCCTCCTCTTCATCAACGTCGCCGTCGTCTTCGTCTTCTCCGTGCAATTCGACGACGACTTCCTCGTCGATCACCGACACCATAAATGGATCCCATCAATTTAAGATCACAGGGTACTCGTTGTCGAAAGGATTGGGGATCGGGAAATATATAGCGTCTGATACGTTTAATGTAGGGGGTTATTCGTGGGCGATTTATTTTTATCCAGATGGAAAATCCATGGAAGATAATGCGACTTATGTTTCATTGTTTATAGCTTTGGCTAGTGAAGGGACCGATGTTAGAGCTCTTTTTGAATTGACGCTTCTGGATCAGAGTGGGAAAGAGAGACATAAAGTTCATAGCCATTTTGGTAGAACCCTTGAAAGTGGGCCTTATATGCTTAAATATCGCGGCAGCATGTGGTGAGATGTTGTTGTTTTTTTTTTTCTTTGATCTTAATTTATTGATTTGGTGTTTTTTTTTTTACGATGGTTAGAATGGGATTTGTAATGCCATTGTTGAGAATATGATTGCTTGATCGTAGAGTTTTTTTGCGCTCATCGTGTGTTGAGAGGCTGATTTTGTCATAAAGGTCGTGGCTTGTTAGTTTTGGTAGCTCATTTTAAGAGTAATTTTGTTCCTGAGCTTTTTTATTTAATTCTAAGAGGATGTCTGTGCAAATTTGAAGTAACTAGTTTTGACTTGTAAATTAGAAACTTAGGAAGAGCTTGATATTTGATTATTTAATTTTGTTTTAAGTACATTATGATTTGATGCATATATCAAAAGTTCATATGGAATTATGGTTTTATTCAGATTGTGCAATATTCCCATATGCTATATTTTTTGAAAACTTTCCATTTATTCAGCATCTATTTGTAGTGGTTTTGGAATTAACTGGTTTTATTCATTATCTTTGAAGCAGAGTATAAGAGGATTTAATGTTTTATGCTGCAGGGGTTACAAACGGTTTTTCAAAAGAACTCTTCTAGAGTCATCAGACTATCTTAAAGATGATTGCCTCCAAGTTCACTGTAGTGTGGGTGTTGTTCGGTCGCGCACCGAGGGCCCTAAGACTTACTCTATAGCAGTACCCCGTTCTAGCATTGGTCAGCAGTTTGGACAACTATTAGAAAGCGGCAAGGGAACTGATGTAAATTTTGAAGTTGATGGAGAAGTTTTTTCAGCTCACAAGCTCATTCTTGCAGCTCGATCCCCTGTATTCAGGGCCCAGCTTTTTGGTCCTATGAAGGATCAGAATACCCAGTTGATAAAAGTTGAAGACATGGAGGCTCCAGTTTTTAAGGTTTCATACATTTCCACCTTTCTATTTACCATAGAATATCATATTTTCCACTTGTAAATTTTTGGTGCAATTTAGTATTTTTTTTTTCCTTTTCTTTTCTTTTTGGTGCTGAACTCACTCAAAACAGTTTTTATACATCTGAATCGAAAGTGGTATCTTGTGTCTGATTTTTCAACCCTATCACTAGTAAATGCAAAAATGTCTCATTCTGTTGACTTTTCATATCCTTTAAATTTAAGAAGCTCTGAGGAGCAAATTCAATGAAACTTGCGATTAATGTTGTATTGCCTAATGCTTTGGTTTCCCCCTTTTCATCTTCCAGGCTTTACTTCATTTTATATACTGGGATTCACTACCTGACCTGGAAGAGCTTACTGGATTGAGTTCAAAGTGGGCATCAACTTTAATGTCTCAGCATCTGCTTGCAGCAGCCGATAGGTATGGTTTGGACAGGCTCAGATTGCTTTGTGAGGCTAATCTATGTAAGGATGTGGCTATAAACACAGTAGCAAATACACTGGCCTTGGCAGAGCAACACCATTGTTTCCAGCTGAAGGCTGTCTGTCTGAAGTTTGTAGCAATGCCTGAAAATCTTAGAGGTTGGTAACTTCGTCAAAACACTGCATGAAATTGCAGATAGATTTTGATGCCTAAGTGTTTTTCTGTGCTTAAATAACTTGACTCTGAAAGCATTGAAAGCACAGCTTCTAGATCTTACTCCTGCTTTATGAAATAACTTTTTCATATTTCTTCTTTTAATAATAATGCAGTTTGCTAGCATTTGTTGGTACATGTCATGAAAACAATTTTACCTTTAAAATATCCAACAAGCTTGCATATCCATGAGAGGCAAATTAAACAAACTTAAGCTTCATCGATTGAAAATCTGTCATTTTGTGTTGCACCTTATTTTTATGTGTGTAAGTTTATATCATAGATTCTGCACAGATAAGCTATTTGTGAAACTAGATAATTCATAACAAATTTTTAACCACGAGCTTATCCTGCAGAATTTGTCCATGAAAAATATCTTTTCAAGACTAGCATTCTGATTAGGATTAAGCATATGAAGTTTGCTACTTGACCTTTTCAATAACCTAGCTGAAGTGTTTGAGCAATAGTCTGGCAGTTCTTCTCAATAAATAATGGCACTCGTCCTTTTTAACAACCTAGCTGGAAAGTTTACAAGCTGTGCTCCTGTAGTACTTCTGGAGAAATAGAGCTGTCCATAGTTTCTTTATGATTGTTAAGTACTCTGGTAGAAAGGAGGAGTCATAAAACACAAGTACATATTTTTCAGAGAATGAGCGATGGATGTTTTTAGAGACTGAGATGGATACCAATGACATATTGATGATATAATATGATAACACTAGCGATGGTCTGCAAGAATTGGAGCCCTAAACTTAACTAATTCAGCCTGAGTGCGGAATGATCCTTTTAAAAATACCAAGTACCACTAGCCTAACTCTGCTATGACAGACAGCCATGTGTGCCATCATTCACGGTTAACTGTTATATAGAATCCATGTCCTTAAATGTTGGGTCCTCTCTGTTACTTATGTTTGCATATGTTGTTTTTAATGACATTCGCATTACATGTCTTTCTCTAAATCACATGAAATCAATTTAAATGTAGGAAATATCATCAGATTATTAGTAGGCAGTACGGAAATAGAATTAAATATACCGGTGATTTTCTGCAATCTTAGCTGAAAGGTTGTGTTCTGTTTTTCAGCTGTGATGCAAACAGATGGTTTTGAATATTTGAAAGAAAGCTGCCCTTCTGTCCTTACGGAACTCTTGGAGTATGTGGCTAGAGTCAGCGAACACTCTGTGATTCCATGCAGGCACGGGAATGAAGCTGTTCTGGATGGAAGTGATGCCAATGGGAGGCGGGTGAAGCAAAGGCTATAGGAGAAAACTACTATGTTTCCATGCTTTTTTCTTTTGTAGCTGAAAAAAAATTAAGGCAACAAGCTGTAGGAGTAGAAAAGATATTCCACATAATTTGTATGAAATGCAAAACTTAGTTGTTCCTTCAATCAGCATCTTTGGTTTGCTTGCTATGTTATGTAAAGGGTTCCTTTTCTAGGCTTGTCTTATTTTCTACCATTCCTTTCATTTTCCCCCCTCTTCTCAACCATTAGAGCTGTGGACTGTCATCTGCTATTGTTTGAAGGATTCAATTTGCCTTTCCTTTTTTTTTTTTTTTAAATAATAATAAAAATGCTCCATGCTTTTTTTAATTAATTAATTAATTAATTCTGTTCCAATCAATGTTTACATACATTTTATTTATCATTTAATTCTTTGTTACTATGATTTTTGTTTTTATTTTGCATAGTTATTTCATTTATTAAAATTACTAAAAACTAGTCGTGATTTCGCGCGTTGCGGGGGTTATTTTTACACATATATATTATGATAATTTTTTTTTAAATTAATAAATGACACATCAAAATCAATAAATATAATTAATCTTTATTATATATTTTTTTTAAATATCTAATGATATAAAGTTAAAATACATAGAGAAAAATAAGTTATATTTCTAAATACTTGAAAATCAACAATATAAAACATAACTTAATTTTTTAATTAATAGTAAAATATAGTTCTAAATACTTGAACATTGACGGTGCATCTTTTGCATTTTATATTAATATAATCGTCATTTGTTGGGTCTTGTAGTTGAGAGAATTTCAATAATATCTGCAATAGATGAGTAAAAAATTTGAAATTAATAAGCTTATTCATAATATAAAAGTAAAAAAAATGAAAAAAATAAAAATAATTTTTTACATATTAAATTTTGCGTTTGATTTACTTTTTCTTCAAAGGAATCTAACTTTACAAATTCAGATTTATATCTTTGGTATTGTGCGCATATTTTCCTCTATTGATTTTACTGTTGTAGTCACGATAAACAGCTTATATTTAGTTGACATTGGCCTCTAGTCTCCTATCTTGTCCGTAACTATGAAGTTTTTTATTATAAAAACTTGGCCTTCTTGTAGATGGTCTTTGAATTTGCCTCATTATTTGCACATGCTTCACGATTGAGGTAGTTCTTTGGTTCATGAATCATACTTATAGAAAAATAAATTGAAACTTCAACTACGTTGCAACTCCAAAAAAATAAAACTGAATTAAAAGTTAAGCTACATAATTGAAAGCCAATTAATAGCTTGAAATTAGATTGAAAATATGACAAAATTTTAAAAAAATATAATATAAAATTAATATATGCATAGTCGGTACTTGATTATTGTACTTAAAAAATAGAAATTTATTTATATTTTCAGATAAGTACTAATAAAAATGGTAAAAGTAAAAGATATTTCATGATAGAAGGAGAAATATGTTCAATATGCATTTTGAAAAAGAAAACTTCGAAAATGAATATTCATGGAAAAACCAAAATAAATATTTATATCTTGAGGAAGTAAGATTGTACTTCATGTTCCCATCAAGCAACAAATAAAAAGGTTAACTCAGATTCCTTGGTTGATTAAGTAAAAGACAAATTAAATTAATATCAATTCAGGGTTATCAAATTCAAACTAATTAACCAATTCAGGTAATGCCAATTTTGTCAAGTAAATTCAAGTTTGGTGGTTTTATTTTTACTTGATGCACAAAGAAATCACAGGCGTAGTAGAATATAGTTTCAAATTCAAGCAATAGTTTTGCAGTTTTGGTGAGTAACAAAAATAAATTTAATTATACAAATGTACATACATATATAATATGCAACTGGACATGCCTATATTTATTGATTTAGAGTGACAGGGAGGGAAAAACCAGGAAGATCGTCCACTTATCCCTCCTTCATCTGAGCACCACTCCTTTTATCCAAATATTTGGAACTCTATCTGGACTATCCATGCCCCCCCAAAAATACAAACCTTCATTTGGCGTTGTACTAGGAATGCTATTCCTACAGGATCTACCTTAAGCCTTAGAGGATGCAAGATTAGTGAACTATGCCTGAGATGTAACCTAGCCTCCGAAACCGTTGAACAACTCATATTCCTCTGCGAGCACTCAAGAATCATATGGCATGCCAATCCTCTTGGATATGCCCTAAATACCATCGGGTTCAGCTCATTCATATCTTAGTGGAAAGCCACTAACTCCCTGTTTACATCTAAATGGTTGCCCCGAGCTCCTTAGCCTAGCTGCCGGCGTCTGCTGGCACATATGGAAGGCCAGAAACGATTTTGTTTAAAAAAATTACCATATCGAAGATATCCTAATGGTGGACTAACATAAAAAATTCAGACCAAACCCACTCTCAGCAGGAAATATCAAACGATGCAACAAACTCTACAAGCATCCATAGATGGTCAGCTCCTGTCCAAGGTTCTTAGAAGATCAACTGCGTTGCATCCTTTTGCCAGAAAACTCATAAAAGCCAAATAGGTCTTATCTATAGGGATTTCAAGGGTGATGTCATTCTCATATTATCAAAAAAATTCCATAGTCACTCTCCACTACAATCTGAAGCCATGGCCATTAGAGAGGCGCTTAGATTCTCAGAGGCACACCGTTCCCATCCCAATATCATAGAATCTGACTGCCTAAATGTTGTTAGGTTAGCTAATAGCCCTCCCCTCCCGGCCCTTAAGGAAGTCTCATCTATTCTGGAGGAAATTCGACACCTGACTTTGGGTAATCCAAGCTTTAAAATCTCTTACATCCCTAGACAAGCAAACAGAGTTGCTCACTGGTTAGCAAAGAACGACTCTAGCTTAGTCATGTCCAACAATGTATTCAATGCACACCGCCAACTTCTTGATGTCATCAAGGCTGATTCCGCTTGCATCACGTTCATTTAATTTTTTCAATTTCCTTTTTGTTTAAAAAAAAAAGAGTAACAGAGAGGGTTTTATGCAATTTTCTTTTTGACATTTGAAGGGATGAACGCAAATTCTCTTAATAAATGATAAATGTGCAAGTAAAATCCCTACATCTCAATTCAATATATAGATAACGATTGACTACATAAAATGATCATCACTGCACTTCATGATGTCATTATCCTAATTTTGTTGCCATTTGCAGCATCATGCTTTGATAATCAATTAAGGCAAGATGACAAAAATTGAAACTGAAACTAAATAAAAAGTTAAGCTACATAATTGAAATTCAGTTAATAGGTTCAAATTTGACTCAAAATATGACAAAATTTGTTAAAAATACAATTTATAAGAATCAATTTACGCATGATCAGTACTTCATAATTGTACTTAAAAAATACAAATATATTTATATTTTTAATTAAGTACTAATAGAAATAGAAAAACTAATAGACATGTGATGATAGAATGTGGAGATGATACCTTTATGGGAAGGATTCATAGAAGATGTAATAACGGCAAAGATAACACAAATGCGTGGTGAGATTGAGAGTAACCAACACCAAAGCAACGGATACAGATTAACCGGTTGAGGCAAAGAAAAAAAAAATACAGAGAATAAGGGTTTTTTCTATATAAATCACAAAAAGCATAATTGAACACCAATTAAAAATAATGATATAACCATTCAAGTAGTAAATTTGTGCAAATGCTCAAGTCTATATATATATATTCAGTAATTTAAATTATTTTTATTGAAATAATACATATCAACTTATAATTAATATATTTCAAAAGAACAAACACAGTGTACATGCAAAGCTAAAAAATGCATTGAAATTGGTTTTATCTTCTAAGACTGCATGCATAGCTCCTCCATATTCTGCCTTGGATGCGCATTTGCTTTTTAGTAAATACAATACAGAACAGAGGGAAAAAAAAAAGGATTGCTGCATCATGCTTTGATAAATGATAATCAATTAAGGCAAGTAGTGTAGGCATCATAGCAAGCCAAGAGCTGAAAGAAGACAAAAGCACAACTTTTTTTGTGATGCCATTTTTTTATTTAGTCCTCTATATGTAAACACGCAAGCTCAGGTTCTCATAAAGATAATATGAACCTAATCAACTAATTTATTTGTATGATTTACAAATTATGGTAATTGAAAATTAATTGTATTTGAGAATTATCAGAGCACTAACTGCTGATTGTGGACCATATTTCCCAAGATAGCATATAAAAATTTGATTGTACAGTTGTATTAAATAATGTTTCTAGCCTTGGTCGAACATCTGCAACTCCTTCCAATGGACCTGCAGTAGAATTGTTTAGTACTAAAGTAATATTTAAATTTGGATGTTTAGGCTGCATAACTCAATTAAGCTTGTTATACTTGTTCATGGTTATATACGGATAAATACTCTATTAACTAATATTTTCTTCAATTCTCTTTGTAAAATTCACAGGTTTAACAACTCCAACACCTGTGACCTTACCCAGATTCAACTTTTAGTTAACGAAAAAAAAAATCTAAAGTCAAAATCATAACCCCCAATAATAATAATAATAACAAAAGCTTTCTTAAACAATCAAATATAGCATATAATCCAAAGATTTGTTGAATAGTTTCAAACTATTCTCACCTCCACAGATTCTCCGATGGCAGCTAATGGATTTGATTGATCGTGTAAATTAATCACAACATAAACCGAAACACTTTAACATGTGACTTGAAAATTTGAGATTTAAATACCTTATGCTTCCAATTCCCGTTAAAATGCATGTACTGTGCCTCTATCTATTAGTGCCTCAGGAGATTGATTCTCTGTAGACCGAAAAAAAAAAACAAAGATAAAACAAAACAAAATAATATACGCTAATATTATTTTTTTAGATTGATGTAGGAATTTTGGCAGCAATTGCTTAAAAAAAAAAAAGAAATTGAAGCCCATAAAACGAACTCAATGATTCAAAGTTCAGATAAAAGGATACCTGAAAAATTAAACCATCAATAATGAATTAACAAATAATCTATGCTAATATTATTTTTTTAGATTGATGTAGGGAATCGAGGAATAATAGTGAAACGTTCGTGGGGAGAACCCTGCGTGCTAAATCACACCATGATAGAGATAAGATGCATAAAAATTCGGTTTTTGTATTAATGAAAATGGATGATGAAGCACAGGGATAAGATACATATGAAATAGGGTTACATATGGTTTTTTAATATTCTTTTCAAGAAAAATATTGTGAAATCTAGTAATTTGGCACATCAACAATTATGGTGAATGCTGATTTATAAGAAGAGTTACGTGTTAAAATTTGGACCGAATGATTTTATAGCTCAGCATTTAATATATATATGATTAGTTGTGAATTTGCGTCATGTAAAATTTATAAAGTAATATATATTTTATTTAATTATTATAAAATATAAAAAATGAAATGATTCAAATATAATAATTAAATATGAACTATATGTTAATTAAGTATTTTTTTAGAAAACAAAAGTTGTATACTTTTTTTTTAAAATCTCAAATAGACAAATTTAATACTTGAGAGTTTAGCATATATAGGTATGTAAATTTATCTATATATATTTTTTATAAGTATATTTTTTATAGGAAAGAAAACTAATTTATCTTATTTTTTATTTAAATCAATGTCAACTAAATTTGTATTAATTCAGTTCAATCTAGAAGGAACCATCGTAACTACACGCATCATAATTTTGCATTCAAAATGTAGCTAGACTAATTTATTTTTAAAAAAGGAATAAATATAATTATGAGATCTACTTGATAAAGAAAGAGGTGAGGATTTTTGCACTCTTCATTTGACGTTTTAATAATTTAAATGATATAATTTTATTTATTCTGGAATAATATTTTATATTTAATTATCTTAATACATTATTCATTGATTTTTTAAATATATACTTAAAGTTTTATATTGAAAAGAAAATAAAATAAAAATAAAAACAAAAATATTAATATATATTTGTAAGTTATTAATTAGAAAATATAGTTTTTTTGTCAAAATTTTAAGCACGATGAATTTCATTATTTAGTTGTAAATTTTTATTTTCAAAAAAAAATTATTAGAATATAAAATAAATCATTAGAGAATCAATTATATTGTTATTAGTTTATAAAAGAGAAATAATGCCATATTTGATTTTTTATAAAATAAAATTCTTTATAGAAAAATAATTTTGTCTTTATAAAGCAAACTAATTTAAAAAATAAAAATTTTGCAAAATGTATAATTCCAATTTCAATTTTGATTAACTTTTAAATTCAATAAAATACATATTTTTGATAAATTATATATTTTAATTTTTTGTTTTTATATTTTTTAATTTAATTAATAGAGTTGTCATCTATTTAAAATAGCTACTTAATAATTAAAATATTTTTAATATCATATTTAATTGCACTTTTTTTAAATTTTTTATTTTATAAGTTATTTTACTTTGCAAATATATTTTTTTGTAATGAATTTTATTTTATGAAAAAATTAAATATATCCTTCTAGAATTATCAAATTCATTCATATAAATGTATAATATTTATTTTTGTTTTATAATCTATTATCAATATAAATAATTCTCTAACTATTTATTTTATATTCTATATATTGAGTTTTTGAAAATAAATTATATATTTAAATTTTTATATTAAATATACAATATGAATAAATTTTTAGATATTAACTTATTGAATTGAAATAAATCTCAAAAAATATATTCAAATAATTAAAAATGCATCAAAATCAATAAAAATTTATAACAAAATATTGAAATCCTCAATGCCTAAAATTTTATCCTATGATAATTTACACTTTTAGTTAATAACTTGTAAATATTAATATTTTTATTTTTTTGTAATATAAAAAATTAAATATATATTTAAGACTTAATATATATTAAATATTAAAAAATAAATAAATAATATATTAAAATAATTAAATATGAAAAATTTAAATATTATATTAACTAATAAAAAAGTTATTTAAGGGTAAGATAACTATTTCATTTAAATTAATAAAAAATTAAATACAGGCTAAACTGGTAAATTCCGAAAAAATAAAAACAAATTAGGCGTATCAAGGGCCGAGGCCCCCCAAATAACACTGCTCCTGGTTGCTGGCTTGTTCACCCTGAAAGGTGAGACCTTTGAATTGAAAGAGAGGAGTCGCTCGAAGCAAATAACATTACCGTTGTCGCTAAAATCTCACCTTTCCGTTCAATTAGCAAAACATGGTAAAAAATAGTCTCTTCTTTTGTTTATTTTCATGGGTTAGTTGAATTGAATTAATTCTCTTAGGATTTTATTGTTTTTTGAATATGGTAAATTATGATTTGTGGGTGTGGATCTGCAGCTCTTCTTTTCGTATTTCAAGGACTTGGTAGGAAGGGAAGTGACGGTGGAGCTTAAGAACGATTTAGCAATAAGAGGCACACTCCACTCGGTCGATCAGTATCTCAACATCAAGCTCGAAAACACTCGAGTCGTCGATCAAGACAAGTACCCTCACATGGTACTATCTCTTTGTTTCCCTTTTTGTTTTTTCCTTCTTTTGAAGCTAATTATGTGTTTAAATGTCGACTGGGTTTTTGCGAGGCCTTTGTGAAGCCTTTTTTTTTTTTCTATAATTTTTATCATGGGATTGATGTGAGCAGTTGTGATAGCATAAAATTTTAGGGTTTATACTTGTGGGTTTCGGGCCTCCCAAGGGTTTTTGAGGATTTTATGATTTCTGTATCTAATTGTGATGTTTAGGGTTATATTTTGCTGGAAACTTATGTTGTATGTGCTACTTGAACGACTTCCTTAAATGGTATTATTGGATTATCAGTAACTCAGCTAGTGATTCTGGGCTCTTTTTAGTACAACTTGTTGAATGTTTTGATGCTCAGCACTTCATTTTACAAGTCCTTAGTCCAGTCTATGAATGCAATACCTCATAGTGTACCTCCATTTCTATTTTCTTTCTGTAGGTATGCTTTCTTGTGTTGTGGGGATTTTGTTGCGTTTTCTCTGGCTTTTCTCCATTGCCTGTTAGGTTGAGGTCATTTTTGGACATGTAGCATTTTCCCTGTCTGCATCTATGCACCCATCATTTCTAGCCTAAGAACATGGTCACCTGTTTATTGGTATCTTTATGGGGATATTACTGCTGATCGGCTCTCTCTCTCCCCCCCCCCCTTATTGATCACATTAACTGTTTGTTCCACAACACCTTGTACATTGGTGAGCATGTTATGATTATAGGGACTGGTTTTACCTCTTTCATTTGAGAGCTCTCTTATTGCTTCCTCTTTCCCTTCCCCTCTCTCTCTCTCTCTCTCACTCTCCCTTTTCTTTGCCCTGATAATTTTGCTAACTGCCCTAATGAGTTTGCATTTGACATCATCTCTCCCTTTTCTCTGCCCTGATGATTTTGCTAACTGTACCTAATGAGTTTGCGTTTGATGGTAGCTTTCTGTCAGGAACTGTTTCATCAGGGGTTCTGTGGTAAGATATGTTCAGTTGCCTCCGGAAGGTGTTGACATTGATCTGCTCCATGATGCAACAAGAAGAGAAGCTCGGGGTGGCTGATGCTCTGTTGAACTGTTGCATGTTATTGTATGAACATTTGATGTAGTTGTGTTAGTTTAAACAAAGCTATCTTGACATACCAAAGACTTTATGTTTGTGATGGAGATTGAAAATGAAGCTACACTTCAGTTGACCAGACAACTTGGTTGTGTATCAAAATTTTAATTGGTCAAATACATGCAACGCTGAAGTAAATTATTACATCTCTATGGGCTTTAAAAAACACCTTTCAACTCCTTGCATCTTTCGGTAAGTAATGCCTCACTGTCAAGCTTATATGAGGCTGAGATGGTTAACATTGATCTCAAAAATTTTCACTTGCTTGGTTATTATTGATCTCAACAATCTTTTTCTAAGGACACTTAGCAATAAATTTGTCTTGTAGCCACCTTTCTTTAATATGGTTGATGCTGCGAGCTTAATCCACAGAATGATTGTAGTGTTGAATAACAACCACTCTTCAAGGTTAATTACAACTACTGTAGGCTTTATTGAGAAATAGTAGTTTGATACATGTTTACTCTGGTCAACATCACAGGCAAATAGGAAATACACAAAACTTGGGATGCCTTCCATGTTTAGATCATTGTGGCAGCACAAGCAAATATGCCTGAGTTTTGTTCCAGAGAAGCTACCGACAGTAATCAATAACAACCACTGTAGACTTTATTAATAAATAACAGCTGGACGGTACATTCAACATTGCAGGCAAATAAGAAAATACACACATCTACATGAAGCAGGCTTGGGATGCCACACTATTTAGATCATGGTTGCAGCACAAGCGATACAACTGCCTGAGTTTTATTCTAGAGAAACAATTTACTATTATAATCTGTCCCTTGAGCTAGATTGAGCTAGATTGAGCTAGATCAGCAGACTGCCAACTTTCATCATTTCATTTGATGTATTCAGCGAACCAATCCAGCATATCTCTATGAGCTTCTTCAGCAAATTTGACTGCTTTTTCATCTTCTGTGTTGTACCGTACAGTCCATCCGTGTGCAACCCCAGGAAATATCTTGACATAGCCAGTAATCTGCAGGAATTATTAGATGGGTGCATATTTCTTAATTCATTTATCAAGAATAAATATATGTAGAAAATAGATTACAAAGTCTAGCATTTGCAATTTACATGACGATTTTCAGTTAGGACCAAAATTGTTGAATATTTTTTCACTAGCAGAAAGACAAGATTTCCGAAGTCAAGAGACTTGTTACCTCAGACCTGGTGGACAGAACCTCTTCAAACTGTTTGAGGAGTGCAGGGGGAGACATATGGTCAATTTCAGCTCCCAACACAGCAAGTGGTGCTTTGATATCTGAATAGGAAAAATTCATACCCATTTATTTATTAAATCTAAATGACCTTTGATTTTGTAGAGGACTGGAGCTACATAGAGGTGTTAATTAGGAACTGTCAATATAGTCACTTGATGGTAACAGGCAGTAATTGAAAAATGCATCTGCACAACGATTTGTGCATAATCAATCTGTATAAAGTTGGCCTCGGGCAATATAACAACAGGCAATATTTCGTCATATTCAAACCTATGAATAGTTCAATTTTTTTAACAAATTTCCAATCAATTCTTTATTTTCTAAGTGGCATTGAAGCATGGATGTTCTGTCCAATTTGTAGGCATGCCCCTTTCTCCATCTAGACCAGGCATGTCCATCACCATAAATACTGCAGGTACAGATGATTTTTGGCAAAAGGTCATGAAACGGGAGAGTTCACAATGAAAAATACCTTTAATATCATTTGCAGTGACCCAGGAGGGATGTAAAAGCACTGCAGCTTGAATGTGATCAGACTTTGCTAGCTCCACAGCCACCTTGGCTGCAAAGATGTCAAGAAGTCAATGTCTGTTGACCAACTTATTTGCATATCTTTGGTGTAATTAAATACTCTAATGGAGAAACTAGAAAGAAACCTCACCTCCCCAGCAGAATCCTGCTGCTCCTATTGCCGATAACCCTTTGCTTTTTAATGCAGAAATCACTGGCTTTGCATCTTCAAATCCTTTATCCTAACAGAAACGATGATATGAATTGTTTAGCAACAAAATGATGCTGGAGCAAGTTGTTGTATGGCCATGATCTCAAACTGCACAGAAAGCTAACATACCAATTCTTTTTCAAGAAACGCAACAAATTAGCATAACTGTCAGATCATTTTATTTGATTTTAATAACACATGATAAGCAGTTCTCTTATTTTCTTTGCATAGAGTCTGAAACAAACCGTTCCATGAGTCTTTATCCAGACTGGTAGGGGTCTGTCAGCATTTTCAGGTACATAGGGGTCTCCATAGAAGAAGTCAGGCACCACCACATAGAATCCTGCAGCTGCAACTTTATCTGCAAGCTTCCTTGACAATAAAATGGATTTACCCTGATTAGTGGTAGGTACATAAGAACTAGTAAGCATCAACTACTAAGACATAATCATTGATACTTTTCCCCTTTCCATGTGGTTTAGAACATTTAATTATCACCCGAAGGTATAAACATCAAAGCATTTATTCAGATGTCCATCAAGAAGTAATGGGCACAATAGCCATATCTATAATTTTTCATCATCAATTTTGAATGCATTGTGAATGACCGTAACACTAAGTTAACAATATGTCACAAGTCATGAAAAAACAAACTTTAGAATATTTTTTTTTCTCCATCAGGCCACAATAAAAAATAATGCATACATGATGCAAGATTAGTGGCTCAGCATTGAACAATTAATTAATTTCTGTTTAATGAAGAATAAAAAGAAGGCTAGTAATCCCCAGATGGCACTGCTTCATGAATAGATAAATGAACTCTTCAACTCAAATGAAACTAATATAAGCTAGATATGATATATCTGCATATGGACTAACGTAAAAACATTGCTAGGATTTAAAGCAAATGATGCAAGCAACAACTCTTCCATGAGGCCAGTGATGGAGTAGGAGGTAGCTAGTGTATTCTTCCAATTTGTTGTCACATGCCAAGTATTAATGCAGGAGAGTTGAAATTATCAGTTTCAGGTGCATTTGTAAAGCATGTACCTCAGATTTGGTGCCTCCCATCCTGTAAAATAATCATGATCATACGTAAGAAGAAAAGCAGAAGAGAAGAAGAAAAAGGAAAATTGAAGAAGGTGCAATGTCTGGCCATAATGCTCTGTTGCACTCAGGACCCAGCAAAATAGACTCCACTTGGCAGCCACAGTTGGAAGTTAATCACTAATTCTTAAAATAACCCACCATCATGGCAGTCTGTAGCCAGCACTGATACAAAGAACGTAATAAAAAGAAGCTAATTTGATATATAAAATCCCTTTTATTTCCTGCTATGAAAGATTAAACCCAAGAGCAACCAAGATTCCATGCAAGAAGAATTGAACAAAATTTGCAATATAGAATATGACTAAAACCTTACAGACAAGTTCACAAATGATAATTCACCAATCATCATCATGACAAGCCAAAAAGTGTCTTCAGTAACATCAATGAGACAAACTTGATTTTCATATACTAGAATCAAATATGACATGTGATAAATAATACCTAGACAGCTAAATATTAAAAAAAAAGCTAAAAGTAAAATAGCAGAGTGGGTAGATACCAAAGATATCAGAGATGAGAACAATTGAACGCTTGGATTCAGATGAGCCATTAACGTATGCTTTGAGACCTCCAACTTCGGTAACAGACCCTGCTCCATAATCAGAGCTCAGTGTCGGTGCGTTCTCGCAGCATTGAGAACCTGACATCTTTGGATGATAGTGTTGACCAAGAAGAAAAGCTAAAATGCAGCCTTCCATAGTACTAAGTCAATATATCCCAACTTCGTAGCGACAAGTCGTTTAACAACACACGAAAACTTAGAAGAGGTAACTAAAAAAAAAAAATTACGACACTCCAACACCAATTCTATAGAAGTAAACTGAATATCCCTGCAGTCTTTATTTCTTTCTTTCTTTTTTTTTTTTAGGGAAATTATCCCTGCAATTTTTTTTAAGCTGCATTATTTTGTTAGGAGATTAAAATCCTGTGGATCATCTGGGCATTGCTCAATCTACTGATTGTTGTTGCAAGAAAAGGAAAACTATTGGCTCTCTTCAACTTTAGCAGAGTATATGGATTCCGAGTCTGACCCACCAACAAAGAACCTTGCTACCAGGTTCCTCTTTCTCTCTTTAGTTCTCCAGGTGTTCTGTTTGTGGGGAAATTTTGGATATGAAAGGAAAGGAATTAACTTTTTTGTGTTTTTCTTTATTGGAATGGGTTTCTATATTTCTGCTTAAAAGTTCTGGGTCTACACTATTCCTACAGCAACTATCGTTTGGTTGCTGAGAAAGTGTGGGATTGTAAGAGGGCAGCATCATTTTTAATTTCTTTTAACGAAAATAAGTATCTTTTTTATTTTACACCTAAGACAGGTATAAGATTCTAACCTATATTGCATGTTGTGGGCAATGATACTAATATTGGTGAATCCAGTATATGCATTTTTGCAATTCTAGTTGATTCTGGTGTAATAAGTTGTATCAGCTTGATTTGCAGGTACAAATGTTCTGCATGCTACAAGCAATATAAGAAAAAGGAACATCTTGTTGAGCACATGATAGTCTCATACCATTCAGTTCATCAACCTAAATGTGCGGTGTGTCATAAGCATTGCAAATTTTTTGAATCTCTGAGAGTGCATCTTCATGGTATTGTGCTATTTGATGTTCTTTCTGCTGTATCTTTTGTTATGTTTATATGGATTTTGTTTCCCTTATCATTTAGGTCCACTGGCAAAAGCAAGTTGTTCGAAGATTTTCGCTCATCTAGGTTGTGATCTTTGCTTGAAAGTTTTTGACAGCCCCAATTCTCTTACCAGGCATAGAGAAATGTGTTGCTTGTCTCCACCTTCTTCCATTGTAAGTTTATTCTTAAGGTTTGAAGCATTCCTGCAGAAAATTAAGAGCTGCTTCTAGCTTCTTTTTTCATGAATTGATCAGTTCATGAAAAAGGTTATCATCACTTTCTCATAGTACCAAGATTTGGAATTTTCAATTCTTTGTCGCAGGTAACAAAGATACCACAGTTTGCAGAATCGGAATTTTGTCTGTCAGGATCAATTGATAGAACTTGCACTGGCAAAGGTGGTGAAGCGATTGCTATTGACTGTGAAATGGTTGGTGGGGGAAGTGACGGGACACTTAACCTTTGTGCTAGAGTGTGCCTTGTTGATGAAGATGAAAATATAATTTTTCACTCATATGTTCAACCTGAAATTCCTGTCACTAATTACAGGTACTTATAATCTTATGTCATCTTTGGTAATTGATATCTTTGAAGTAGAATATAGAGAACAAAAAACATATAAGAGATAGGCCAGATTTTTATTCACACCTGCTTAAATGTTTCAGATATGAGGTCACTGGATTAACTGAGGAGCATCTAAAAGATGCCATGCCAGTTAAGGAGGTGCAAAGTAAAATTTTGGAGATCTTGTATAATGGTGAATCTGTTGGGAAGGTTAGATTGGATGGTGGAAAGGCAAGGCTTCTTGTGGGTCATTCATTGGACCACAATTTGGACTGCTTGAGAATGTTCTATCCTGATCATTTGTTGAGGTACATTTGCATGTTTGGATAGCCTGACTTGGTTAATGAAGCTAGCTTGTTTACTGTTCCAAGAATCTGATGATGGGTATGTATGGTTTGATGGATTTGAAAGAGGGGTTTTGAGGAATCTAGGGATTTGAACAAAGGTAAGAGTTGATAAAATTGCAAAATCCAAAATCTGAAATCCCTGCAATTGAAGGTTTTGAGAATCCCTCGTTTATCAAAATGACAATAACATAGACTCTTCTTCGTTCTAAAAGTACCCTTCAATTCAATGGATTTGGCTTGAAAGCCAAATGAGAGTGATTGTTGAAATCCATGTGTTTCAGCGAACCTGAATTCAAAATGTAGATGATTTTAATATGGATGACCACTTCTGGTGTATAATACATATAATCCTAACTTTTCCACAAGGCTGGGTGGAAGGAAATCAAAGTTATCAAAATTGTGGGGCATGCATTGGCTCAGACTTGAGTATTCTTACTGCTTACTTGAAAATTTTTGTAAAACAAAGTTTTTCTTTGATGTTATGGACCCTTCTTCCTGCACTTCACTGAGTTCTGATTATACAGGGATACAGCAAAATACCGTCCATTGATGAAGACTAATCTCGTTAGCCACTCACTGAAGTACCTCACACAAAAATATCTGGGGTAAGTTTCTTGAATTTCCTGTTTTATTTCTCAGGGCGATGTTGACTGATTCTGCAGTGTTTGATTACTTTTGTTTAAATTGCTGTCCTTTGAAATCATCTATTCTAATTTTTCTGCACAAGCTATAGCGTGCTGGCCGTTTTGCTTTTGAAGTACAAAATTAAGCAAAATGCATAAAGATTGGGTTTTAACATTTTTATGGACACTCTGATGCCAAGCAACATTATCTTCTTCTTTTTTTAATTATATATTTTTTTATTTTTTTTCAATCTTTAATAGCCTTGAAATTGCGAAGGAGATTCAAGATCTTGAAAATTTTCTTCCCCAATTCAATGTGGAAACACTATCCTATCAGCAATGTTGAATAGGATGTTGGGGATGGAAGTCAAATTTGGCACGAAGAACAAAGATAAGAAAAAAGGAACTTCATTTTCTCTCTTTCTGGCTATTTCTAGAACTTGACAAACTAGACTATCCAGATTGATACCCTTGCTTATTTCTTGTTCCTGTTTTTTCAACTCAGCTGTAGCTTCTGGACAGTTTGAAATGTCACACTTTGTGTAGACCCTTGTACTTTTATGCTCTTTTGTTTGTAGACTAATTGTTGTTAGTTTTGTCTAGCAAATACTATAATCGTGTCTCTACTCAACTATCTGTTTCAGGGACCTTGATCCTGCAATCTATTGCACGACACTATTTACTTGTTATGCTGAAAGTTTTGCTTCACAGGTACAGCATTCAGACAGGGGTGCATGATCCATACGAAGACTGCACATCTGTGATGAGACTCTACAAAAGAATGCGTGCCCAAGACCACAGGGATGAAAGATCTGGAATGCACAACATCTGTGGCAGTTTTGACATCTTGAAACCCAAGGAACTTGAGAACATGACTCCAGAGGAGCTATATGATATCTCAAGATCCAATTACAAATGTTGGTGCCTGGACTCAAAGACCGACAATCTAGCTTAATGTAACAAGAACAGCTAACCAAGTAGGAAATATTTTTTAGCCTAATGTCACTCAGTCATAACTCCGGAGCAGTGACAGATAAGAGTAACAATACTTCATGACTCATCATCATTGATATAAAAATTCCAAAACACACTGAATCCACCCCCATGAATACAACACTCATATTCAGTCCGCACACTTGTAAATTAACATTAGAATACGTTTGTAAGACCTTGAAGATGCCATCTTTTTTTGTACTTCTTGGTCAAGCTTAGCTCCAATGCGATGTTGTATAGTTTTTGTGGGTTTATGTGTTGGTTGTTATGCAATAAATGTCAAGCCATGGAATTTCTGTCCACTCGTATGCTTTCAAGAATGACATTCATGATGCGAGAGTTTTGAAGAAGTGATGGTTTCACAATACATAAAGAGGCTTGAAGAAATGTCACAAACTAATCAATGGCCGCCAGTTGTGGTCACTGGAAATGGGCCCCCTCCCCCGCACATCCATTAAAGTCAAAACAACTTTCATTATAACATTTAATCAATTATTTATTACCATTAAGTCCAACTTAAGTAACAATATATATGTATATATATTAAATAAAAAATTTAACAAGTGTAAGTTTTCATATTTGAATATTTACTCTAAAAAATTTGACAAATATCTATTTTTATATTTGACTATTTATTTTAAAAATTAATGTGTCAAACTAGTAAAATTCTGAAATTTTTATTAAAAATAAAATAGTTACCATATTTATTTAGTATTATTTTTTTAACTAAAACATTATTATACATATGTCAATACTACTCAAATTCTAAAAATATTTATATACTACATATTTTTTTACTTTAAATTACTCAAATATTTTTTTCAAACCATTAAAAGTTTTATTTTTTAAAAATTTAAAAGTATAATAATATAATAATTATTTAGTAATATTTTTTAACTAAAACACTACTGTATATACTCTAATACTAATCTAATATTTTTAATAACTAATCTTATTATAACTAAAAAATTATAATAATAAAAATTAAATTTATAACTAATCTTATTATAGAAACACAAATTAAATTAAATTTTTATTAAAAATTAAATATTTACCATATTTATTTAGTATTATTTTTTTAACTAAAACATTATTATACATATCTCAATACTACTCAAATTCTAAAAATATTTATATACTACTTATTTTTCTACCTTAAATTACTCGAATATTTTTTTCAAACCATTAAAAGTTTTATTTTTTAAAAATTTAAAAGTATAATAATATAATAATTATTTAGTAATATTTTTTTAACTAAAATACTACTATATATACTTTAATACTAATATAATATTTTTAATATCTAATCTTATTATAACTAAAAAGTTATAGTAACAAAAATCAAATTTATAATTAATCCTATATTTCAGTATTCACTGCTAAAAATTTATGTATAATATTATTAAACCTCAGAGTAAACATTTATACTATTTATTAAACTATTAATAGAAATTTATTATACTATTTATTTATGCTAAAAATTTTATGTTACTAATTTTTCAATCTATATAAACCCTCTATGTAAATTTTATTATTTGTATATATCCTATAATTTAAAATTTTTATTAATAAAATATATTAAAATATAAATAAATAATTTATTCAACGCGTGGATATACTACTAGTTAAAATTATAATAATTACTACATACAAATGTACAGAAAATTAATATATCAAGTAATTAAAAAATTAACTAAGAAAATAGTAAAAAATTCTTAAAAAATTAACTAAAAAATATGAAAAAATTCTTACCTACATATGTAATATTACACCAAATCATCAAAATTTAAATATATATCATAAATATTTTACATTTGACTAATAAAAATATGATACATATGCTATATTTTAAATTTAATTATTGAATATAACACATTGGTGTATTGCACAGGGCATTTAAATTTATGATATATATTCTAATTATTTTTTTTATATTTAATTAGTATATATAATTATACTAAATTAGTTATTAAAAATTTTTTACTGCTCTTATAATTCTGCCTAAATTGAATGAATTAATCAAATTTCAGTAGTCTTTAAATAGCGTAACTTCAACCAAAAAATATATAAAAATTTCTTATGTCATCATTATTATTTAAATTATGTTTATGATAAATTAATGCATTAGCCTATTAGGTAACGTAAGCTAGGTTTTTTTTTTTTAACAATTTCCTCTATCCCAAGAAACCCAAAATTACAAGTATATATTATCAATATTTGGTACAAAAAAAATTATATATTATCAATATATTTAGGGAGAAAGTGCAAATAATCTCTAATGTTTGGTTTGTGGATCAAATAAGCCCCTTAAGTTTTTTTTGGAACATTTAAACACAAAAATAAGTTATTTAGGTAATTTTAACCCCTTAACTAACAGCTAAAATTAACACCTGTATCTCTATCTAATGTGGCTATTTAAAAGAAATGGATCCCATAACTTAACATAAAATAAAATTGTCAAGCTCTTTCCTCGCTCTAGTGCAAAACCAACCCACTCCGATCCAAAATTCTCAAACTCTCATATTTATCCTTCTTCTTCTTCAATATGAAACTCACTTTCTATAAAGGGTGTATCTCGACTTTGAACGACACAATAGCTACTCCTTCCGATAACGGAGTGACATCACTGACAACAACACGACGACAAAAAGCGGCGACATTTGTCTGTTTGCTACTTAGGTGGAGATAGTGATGAAGGTCTGCAATAAGCTCTGTGGAGGCATACCTGATCTTCGTTTGCCTGCTTGCAACTTCAGAAGCTTTGCAAATAGAAGATTAAATACAAAAGTTAAGGCAATAATTATTTGTCTTTTTTGTGATGTTGTCTTCTTTTCTGGGTGTGGCTATAAGATTCTAGGTGGTTAGCCTTTGTCTCTTTTGTGGTTCACTACAACTTACTATTGATATAATTGTTTATATTTGTGTAAATATGTTGTTATGTAAGCCTTCTCGGGTGATAGCAGTGAAAGGTCAAAATGCTAAAGACATGATCTTTAATGGTGAATGACTTCTGGCTGTAATACTTGCATTAATTGTTAAAACTTTAAGTTGTAATTTTTTTGCATCAGTACCTTCTACCTCCCATTTGAAAAGTCATGGCTATTTGTGAATTGACTGTCTGAAATGTTTTAAACAGGTTTATCTTTGCGAAAAATTGTCACTTGTGAATGAGATGTTGTAAGCACCTAATTTCGGGATAATTTGAGTTTGGATGCGACAGAGTACCCAATGATGAAAATTACTGTGAAATTGAATTTATTGGTTTTGAACTAAATTGTAATTTATTTTTAAATTTTATTTATTTATTTACTATATATATATAATTATTTTTTAATAAATTTTCAAAAAAATAAAAAAGAGAAAAAAATACAAAATTTCAAAAAAAAAAAAAGATTTTGGTCTAATGAGCCAAAGACCCATTCAATTTGAAAATTAAAGATGGCCATATGGCCATCATTTCTATTTTTTATCAGAAATAGGACGTCCGCGTTTTTTTTTCATTTATCTTAATGTTTTTATTGGTTGTTATTTTTGTTTTATTTGATAAGTATATTGATAAATATGATTTTTGTTAG